>DWPA01006376.1:0-11042 GCA_018251375.1 Calpodes ethlius
TTTGATATGTTTCTGACTAAATAAGACTATATCCTGGTTAATAATATCACCTGGCAAATAATTTCCGTACAGATGAATTAGATAACATCGGTAAGTTAAAATAAATGAACACATAATTAAAACAAATGAAATTTCGTGTCATGAAACTCTTGCAGGCGAAAATTAGTAGCCATTAGCCAATAGCTGTACCCTGGGTCGATAACTAACGACACAAACAGTCGAGATCAGAATTAATGGGGGAAAATAGAAATTAACGAGACAAAATTTTAACGATAAATTCTGTTTGCAGCGCGTTCCGTTTTATCAATCAGTGTTAACGAGCGTGGGTAGTTGTAGCGTTTTGCAATACTAGAGGTAGTGTTATGTTGTGAATAATTTTATAATAAAGGTCGTCTGTGATAATAGTCGTACAGTCTCATATTCTGTCTATCGCTCAACCTTTGAAGGTCCACTGCTGGACATAGGCCTCCTCTTATATCCGCCACTCAGGCCAGTCCTGAGCCTTCTGAATCCAGCGAATACAGGCTGATATTATAAAGGTTTTATTTCATAGTAAAATCTTTTTCTGATAAGTGTGATATAAAGTGAAAAATTACCGGTGATAGTTCAAACGTACGATACGTTAAATATAACACAACGATATAAGCGTAAATTTGTATGAAAATATCAAAATAGGGTTCATTCACACGGATCTCAGTGTCGCAGCGACAATAATCACGTGTAATCACTGCTTGCGTATTATAGTCGCACTTGTAAATAGTTACCTCATACCATATTCTATAGTAAAGAAGTTTATTATAAATTTGATATAGTAAAAGGTCCTGTGCGATACTGAATTTTTACTGACACTGAAAAAAAATTTGTAAGAAATATATAGTAGTGAAATTGGTTCATGAAAGGTCTCACCGCTGCTTGGTATCGGCTGCGGCAGGCCACGTGGTGGCGCAGCGTCAAGCGTGCGTTGCGCTTCGCTCCTCTCAACACGCCCCCCGCTCCCCTCAACTGTCACGTTCATCCTGCGCATAGCAAATACTTCTCAGTACTTTTGTATTCATATTAATAGCCATAAGTAGTTCCAAATTTTTTCAAGACAGAATTGGTACATGCCTAAATTGAAGGCAGAGTTATTAGTTTATACATCAAGTCTAGTTCAAAACGTGAAGTTCAACATTGGTACTGTTTAAGATCTTTACTTGTTACAAACTGTTGAATATAGAAGTCAGGTCGATCTAAACTATAGAGCAATAGCGGTACCAGTTGGAGATGTATAATGGATACGGCTCATTTAATATAATAATATATTTAATATAATAATATATAATAGAGATGTATAATTGATGAGGCTTATCTTTTATTTTGGAGATATTTCTAAGTATCTTTCTGGAAATATCCAATGAGATCTAATTCATATATCATTATAGTATATGCGGGTCTTCTTGAGAATATGTAAATAAAATTACAGATACAGATAAATCGGCCAATGTTGACTCCCTATCGAAACTAATTTCACAAAAGAAAAGTTGATACTAGTATTTGTGCATTTAAAAAATAATGAAATAATACTGACTTGTTGATATCATTCGTAACTTCGCCAGACACCAGAGTTTTCCAAAATTCATGCACCTGTCAAATGATAAAAAATATTATTTTGTGCCTGTTCACATCTGCGACAAGGACGCGACAAAATGTCGCATGTCGTGTATAATAGGTGAGACATAACTGTGAGAAACATGAACACGAAAAGGCAAAGACAATGCTGTTCGTTAGAAATATCATTTTTGTCCTGTGAAATATCACATGTTTAATATTGCTTTTTCATACTTTGCGTCTGTCGTCGTTGTCGCACGACAAATTATCGCTACGATATCGCACGTGTGACGGCCACGAACGGAAACGCTCAAAGCGAATTCGCTTTGTACGATAATTGTGAGCGTCAAGCATCAAACACGAATATATGAAGTTGCTTGTATTAGGCCACGAAATTACGATGCAAATCGTAGCGGTATTATTCAAATTACTATGTGAATTGGCAGTGACACGACTCTTGAAGCGTCTAATCGCTTATAGCGGAGCGACTGTTTCGTGAACAAGATAGGTCAAGGACGTGATAGCTAAAATACTTAAATTGCACAATATCAAACTTTTAAATTGAAACATTTTTAACGTAGTAACCGGAAGATAGATAACGTTGTCTGTGGTTAGAGAACGGTGGAACAAAAAATAGTTCATTGTTTGCCCTAGTTATATATCGCTAGTATTGCGAAACCGCACCATTACATGTAAGCGTGTAGGCAAAGTAAGATTTGTTTCTCTTCGTATTTTGGTTTTCATTGTATTGGTCTATAGGGAAGAAGTTAACTGGAATTTATTGACTCCTTAACTTCTTGGACCTACTTAGCTGTGATAGATTTTTTCCTCTTATTTCTCTACAGTATCATAATAGTATTTTTTTGACATTTCTAAAACCAACTATTAAAATGGCTGGGGGCGGGGAACCTTTTAAATCTTTGCTTCTTTTTGGCAATAGATTCCTAATAAAAAATAAAGTTCCGAAGCACATACATTCATATCAAAAAGGATGTCATATTGACCCTTACATTGCATCAGTACAATTTTAGCTGTGTACGATCATGATAATACCACAATCTTGCATCAAGACATGAATATGCTGCATAAAAATGAGCTTGGATTGTTGACAGTGAAGATGAAGACCTTCAATGCTAAGTTGCATACATGTGATACACCAGATTCTTTATAATCCTGACCAAAAAGTCTTGCATAGTAGTCAGATTCTAAAGTACTTTATCTGATTTACTAACCATCACATTATCGTAAGGAATAATACCTAAGGACCTTAAAAAGATATACCTAACGCCATTTTTCCTAAAACTCGTAAGGGATGGGTAGAACTCATGCTTATTTATAGAAGTACACATTCAGAGAACCAAAATAAATTAATTGCAGTACCTCATCAACTATCCGATGCGCAAAGGCGGCATCCTTGGCCTCTCCATCAAACGCGAACTGGTTAACCGGCTTGCCGTCAGGGACCTTGTATAACCGGAACCATTCGACGGTAGCACGTAGTAGTCCCGGAAACAGCCGTTCAACGTCTGCCACGTCACTCAACTGCTCAGCCAACGGGTCACGAACATCGATTCCTATAAGTTTCCAGTCCGTTTCTCCCTCATCGATCAGCGCCAACGTCCCAAGAATCTTGACTTTAATGACGTCGCCGCGTGCCGCTACTCGCTCGCCGATCTCGATGACGTCAATGGGGTCGTTATCTCCGCGCGCATTTGTGTCTGGGTCGACGTGGCGAGGGTCCTCCCACGTCTGGGGCAACGCGCCGTAGTTCCAGATGTAGCCGTGGTGCGGAAATACGTTGCTGACGAAGCGTAACGCACCCTTCTTCACATCCTGTTTTATCGGGTTGAGGGGCTCGGAAAGGCTAATCTCCATTTTGGCGTTAGTCCATCTAGGTACCTCCACAACCATGTGAGCCACGCGCGACGCTTTGTCGGCCCATAGAGGGATATCGTGAAGCGGTGAGATCGGGCCTTCCGCATCCTCTGCAACAAAGATAAGGTTTTTATTGAACCTGATTGATTTTTTTTTTTTTTTTTTATTGAACCTGAAGCTCCCTTAATCAAGCGATCCGCGAAACGATGTATCGTATTTCGACGAGAGACTTAAGTGCCGGTACTTGATCTCTTTCTCCCTTTCCTCTTCTTTCTTAATCGACAATGCATCAACAGTACATTTTTAATATCCAAAACGACGGTGGCCACTTACTAAAAATTGCCTCGTCTACTGGTTTATCGGCTATTTACACTAAAAGAAATTTCAAAATAGTGATAAAATTAAAAGACTTGATGCTATACATAGTTAACTAGTGTCATACAGATATTCGACTCGGCAGAATTTTTCGAACATCATCGACTCAAACCATTTACTGCAATCACTCGGCTCGAGCCGATCGGCGAAGTCAATCATTCTATTTGGCATACTTTTACCGAATTGGCATATTTGGGTCTGCTCGACTACTACGTTTCGGGTTGGAATGAGTGCTTTGGGAATGTTGAGCGATCTTTTTTCGTACATGAATATCTAGCGGTATTTACTGCTCCGCCCAACTACACCGAATATTACCGCCCCAAATAAATGTATAAAAATCATAAATCGAAATAATAGCAATTTGATCTAATGAACAAACATTATACTAATGTAGAATTGGGATTTGCTGAGAGTTATGACGTGTTACAATAAAAACATTTTTATAAAAAAAATATCTAAACATAAACGAGAAAATAACAATCATCATGAAAAAGAAATCAAGAAAATTTTAATGAAAAATTACAATGTATAAGTTTTGATAGGCAATGCTACTTAAGAAAACTACGCCTTAACCCAAATGTCTCCATTTGACACAAAATTATCATTCATTCTCTAGCTATGTACTAACCAGTAAATATAATAAAGGAACCTCAACATTATATAGTACTAGATATTGCCCGCGGCTTCGCACACGTGTTAGAAAAAACAGCAATAAAAAGATTGACAATGTCTTTCCATCACTGGTTACTAGGCAACGCTTTCTTGTAAGACACTTACTTGAATTTGGCTAAAATATACATTGTAATGGATTGGTCCACAGAAATACGATGTTTCTTCGCGGTAAAGAGTAGCCTTTTATACTCGTTGTTCATCCAACTATCTCTAAACCAAAAATTATACTATAGCGACGCGCCGTTGAACCGTGAAAGAAGAACAAACAAACAAACACACTTTCGCATTTATAATATGAGTATGGATGTCATCAACATACATGATACCACACCCATTATATTATATGTGCAATAATACTTCTCCTATCCGTAGCAACTCCTGCAATAATAAGCAATGTTAATCTAATTATCACACATTAAGAGATGATAAGATACACAGTCTCGGCTAAATTGTCTTACGAGATTAATATTGGCCACCTGTAATAAATTTAACAATTGTTATCATTTTAATCAATAAAAGAAGTAACATTTCAGATATGTGAAGATAAATATTGAACACTTGAATGCGGCACTTGATCTGTGTACTCACTTTCAAGTCACTCGACTATAAGTGGTACAAAGATACACAATTTTTGACAAAGCTACAATATCTCAACCATTATCAGGTACTAAGAACTATCCTGTATTGCTTATAAATACAATTATATGTCTTCCAGCTTATAAAAACAAAAAACATTTTTTTATTAGATATTGGTTTTCACAAACACTTTGAAACTCAAACTTTCAAAGTCACGCTTCAAGTAATACCTACTATTAATGGTTTTAGGAGTAGTAGCAGCAAGTAAATTTAGCTTATAGTTTATTCACATGTACCCAAGAACAAGTTGCCAGTTTTGCTGATATTATTATTCCAATTACGTTCTTCCAGACCTCCCTTTTTAACAAGTCTTATTTATTGAATGAATACCAACCTATTCTATTTTATTATATTTATTTTATGCAATATCTATGCAATGCAATGATGCAATGATGAGTAAAACAGAGTAATAGAGGGTGGGGCAGAGTAATAAATAGCCAAAAACTGGGCTAAGTATGCTGAAGGTAAGCGACTTATCACTGCCCATTTATATTATCAACATCTAAGGCTTAATCAAAGTGTTTTCGTCCAAGAAAGAAGAGAGATTAACACAAATCATTACAAAATTATAATAAAGTAGATCTTCTTGTACTCGTATATCAGAAAATTGTGTGAAAAGATGAAAACCATTATGATAACTTACACAGTAATTAATAAAAACTGCAAATTATAATTATTGATAATCATGAACATTTAAATACAATTACTTAATCCTATATGAAACTAAGTACTATTAAAATTCCTCTTTGTTTTTACTACATACAATTCAGTGCTGAATTTAATGGGCAGCACATGAGAAAATCATTTTATGTTATTGAAACTGGTCATAAAGATATAACATTGATAAGGTTAACAGGAAAGTGTCATTAAATAAATATATGAGTATAACTATAAATATATGAGCCCATCAATTTAAAAAAAAAACTCATTCAACACTTAATCATAGTTATCAATCCAGAAAATAAAACTTAAATGTTATAGAATTGGGCATAGCAAATTTATTAATCATCAGAGAGAACCCACTATAATTAAAATGCAAAATACAATCTAAATGTTGCATAACTTAATTAAAAAACACTCACAAGCTTGCACATGTCCTTGACTTCTAATAACAATTACTTTTATTTATAACAACCTCAGTAGCAAATTAACAATCTCGCGAATATGCACAAACAAATATGCAGAACACGAAGGTAAATAATTCTAATAAACGATTTAATGAGTTAATGATAAGATAACAATATGTTTGAAATATTGATTAGTTAGACTAAGATAAGGTTATAAAAGCCGGAAGTAAACTGTTACCTGACCTTTAACCCTTAGACATTAGATTGACGTGGACATATGGATACAATATCGGCGAGTTTACATCGGTGCTCCACGTGTATTAATATCAGCAGAATTACTCACTGAAGAATACTCGGTAGTCGGAACCGTAGGGTGAACCTCTTTCTTCGGCGATGAACATATTTGATGCTTGGCGGGAGAGCGGTATAGTCGAGGTGAACGCGGAACGAGCAAACGCGGCGGGTCGTGTGGGTATGGCACTATTAGCGGTGATAGTGAACGGTTGAGCTGATACACTTAGCCGACACCGCTGCCGGGCAATAGGAACAACTTGAGAAAGTCGCGGAATCACAGTCGCAACGCGTGTTACTGACATTTTGATGACAGTGTCAACTGTCAAAATTGTCATTTCCAGCTGAGCTTGTTGACAAGTCTATTCATATAATGTAGATAACATAAATAAGAACGTAGTTTGGTTCAGAAGTTATTAAACAAATAAGATAATTAGATTGAAAAACTTTTATGATATATCCAATTACCAAGTAGTTTATAAAGGTTATAGAATATAATAGATTCTATATTTTTACTCGTATTCGACTTGTAATTCGATTATTGAAATTCAATGTTTCAACCCTACGTGATTGCAAATTTTAATCAAAAAAAGATAGTCACATAAGGCCAAGCAAAAAAGAGCGTGACGCAATGATGACACGAACTACAAAATATGAACATCATAAATACTGTGGTTGTACATGTACACTTCTACCCGTAAACTATAATATTAATCTATCTAGATAAGATTTCAACTTTGGGTTATCTGGATGAGATCACTCTCAGCGATAGCATTGCCTATTGTATTATACTTTTTAATATGTACATTTTTGTTCAATAAACAGTTTTGTATTGTATTGTATTCAAATAATCAATTGGCAAAAGCTGAACATACCTACTGTCATACCGCAATCGTATATAATTGATGAAAAAAAAAACTTTCGTTACTTTTAGGTAAATTCGTTTATAAATTAAAAAGATTTGATAAAGGTGAAAAAAAAACAATGATTTCATTTTACCCTTGGTAAACATGAATATGGTAATTAAAAAAAAACATTTGGATGATTAAAATGTTTAGATTAAAGATGCTGTAAATTATATGTGTTAATTTTACTACCTATAACTAATAAAGTCATGAATTAAGTTTTTGAAGTTTAACTGCAAGAAATAAAATAAAATGATTGGTATCAAGGCAATTCTAGTCGTAGTAAATGGGGTTACCATATCTGCGATCAGTCTCCTTTTTCTGTACTCTTTGTTGTCAAGCTATATTAAAAAATAAAAAATTGTACCTAATATTGAATTTATTTTACTATAATTTGTGATGTATTTATTATGATTTTAATGTACTGAAATAAAACATAGAAAGCGCATTGAAAATATTTATTGTTTCGAGTTTCTTGTATCACTGAAGGTTACTATTTTAATTTCATGTTATCTAATAAGTAATTTATTACCAAATCGAACAATATTTAGGTGATTATTATAATGTATGTATTTAAGCTTGCTGGTGCAATTGCAAGAGGCAATAAACGACTTTTCTATTCATCATTTTGGTGTTATTTCCGTAACAAATCACAAAAGGCCTTCAGTATTGGATTTGAATAAGTTATACAATTCCATTAACTGCTTGTTTGTCTTTCCATGTGTCTTTGCACCGCGTATGTCTGTGCGTTTATTTATATGCGGCTTAGCGCCCTCCACGCCGGACCAGGCCTTAGCCACCGCGACCAACTTGCTCCATGGCATCGGCCATTCGCCTCGAAAAAACTAAAAAAAAAAAAGTATTTCTTTAATAATTTTTTTTTTTTATTTTAAGTCTCAAAATCAAAAGTTCAATTCGATAATTCATTTAATAGCAGTAACACAATTTCAGGCACGTTTAAATCAATCTGTATACTTATTCGAGATAACGTGATCACTGTAACGTGTGAACCTAAACAAAAACTTTTCAATTTGAAACATCTGAATGTGAACATTGGCAACATTTTTTATAAATAAATAAACGGTTACACATTTACATCCCTATACTAGGATTCCCTGTACAGTTGACATGGACAAATATTTAGACATCACTAACACCCACGACCCGAGGTCCAACATTTATCTATAGCATAAAAACCTGCTCTGCTCTCGCCGGGAATCGAACCCGGGACCTCTCGCTTCGCAGACAGGGCTACCAACAAGGCTATAGTTGAAGCTAAATAGCCCTAACTTACTTGATCAAACGGTCTCCTTCCGATATGAAACATAATGTACAGCAATGGTGCCTTGTTTAACGGTATATTGATGTCGTCAGAGTCTTGTATTCCCAATTCTTTGTAAATGTTCTCCGAGTGAAGTTGTAAGTGATCGTAGATTACCTGGAAATGGAATCATTTGTGTATATTAATTGTACAACTGGACAAGGAAGAAGAAACGGGGACAGGCTACGAAAAAGATGGGCAGATGAAATGAGAAACTGATAAAAAAAGGACAGAGAAGAAAACGGCTTAAATTGAAGGAAGGCTATACCCTACAAAGGACTTTCTATAACATAAAATGAAAACTAACATTAGCAAAGAGTTCTACTAACATAGAATTAAGAAACATATTTTATATAAACATATATATTTTATAAATATTATAGTATTGAACGGTCTTTGATATATTAACGTAGTAATAAAAGCTGTAATAATAAGTACAAAAGAAAACTCCTTGGGAGTTCTTTTCCGTTTTTTCTAGGATTACTTACAGTTGGGAGTTATTGAGCGATAGTATATATATATTTTTGAAAAGAGTTTATAAAAATCAGCAATAATTATTAATGTTATACCTATCTTAAGTAAATTTAAAATATGGTATGTTATCTATTTAAGACAAATTAAAAGTGCCTGTTTTTACTCCAGATACCACTGTCGAAACCACTCAACTTATTCACAAGACCACATGTCTACAACCTTAACCCAAAAACAATTTCTCAGTTTCAAAAATCAATCTTCGACAACGTTCAACTGAAAACTAAGCCTATTTAGTACTACCGTAGTTTATTCATCACTATAGAAAAAAAATCTTTAAACTCAAACAACACTGCCATTAAAAATACTTCTTAAAATTTTAATATGGATTAAGTTAAACAAAGAAACAAACTCTAAGACTGTCCCTCCCGGCCGGAGACATCAAGAGTTGAGTGGTAAGCGCTGCAGCATCACTCGCCCTTTCGGCATTCGACGCTGGAACATTGCCCTGGAAAAATTTAATCATCATCATCACAATCCATAACTGTCCCACTGTTGGGCTCCTCTCACAATGTGAGGGGTACAGGCATTGTCCACCACGTTACCCAAGAGCGGATTAGTAGACATCACACACCTTCGAGAACATTACAAGGAACAAGTGTGTAGACTTCATTACGATGTTTTCCTTCACCGAAGCAAGTGATAATTAACTTGCAATACACACATAACTTTTTGTAAATTAGAGGTACGCGGAGGCTTCAAATTCACGCCCCCACGTTCTGGAAACCAACTTTCAAACCACTAGGCTATCACCAGTTATATATAATAAATAATGTAACCTATTGACGAAATGCATTATGACACAATTATTATAACCAGTGTTCGAATGGTTGTCGAAATTCATTATTGAAAATTTGGGTATTTTTCGAACTTTTATTTTTCTATTATTATACCATTGAGAAATAAAACCATAAACTTTTCTAAGTAGTAAGCGTAGACTAACCTCTTCAAAAAAATCTGCAAATTCAGGAAAGTCTTCCAAGCCAAAGTTGTTAGACAGCGTGAAAGTTTTCTGCGCCTGCGCAACCAGGGCTTCGATCTCGATCGTGTGCTTGTCGTCCTCGTCTATGGAGCAGAGCGCCTCGGCTACGGCCAGCGCGATGCTGGCGGGGGTGCTGTAGCTCCCGTCGAAGGAAAGGGAGCTGGATGTAGCTGGTCATACGAAATGCTCATTATTTCTCCCAATTTTTATTTATTTACTTATTAAAAAGAAAGGTACAAATAAAACACAAAATCAGTGCCTATTGATATTGCCGTGCAGACATAATACGTCACGTAAGCGCCTGAAAGTCAGGCCCGAGTTGGAGTGCATTTAAATAGGCTTAGTTATATCTTTAATACTTTGTAACTTTTATACTTATCAATAATTTAATTTTTTAATCAACTAAATTATTACTATAGCGGTATACCTCCCTAAAATACATTACAAATACTACCTTATGTGTATAAAGATACGGTTCAAATTGCACTCACTTGTATGACCAAGAGTCACGATCCTGACGTGCTTAGGTTTTGATTTTCGTACGTTCATGTCATGCGCTTCGCCATTAGTCACTAGAAAGTCAACATCGAATGATAAATTACATATCTTTTTAAATACGTCATCATCCATCCATATAATAAAACTGTAACAAAAATTGTAACAGACACAACATTATAACAGTACAAGAATGATATTTAAGAAAAATGATTATAGAATGTTTTTAGTTAAACCTTAAATACCGTACCAATGATTTTTATTTTTTTTCTGTTTGACTTAAATGGTTTAACTGAATTGTATAT
>DWPA01006377.1:0-11038 GCA_018251375.1 Calpodes ethlius
AAAGTCTATCTTTATGAGAAGGCAAAGGCGTACTCTAGTAGTACCAATCAGAAGTTAATATGGGAACCGAGGAAGACATTGATAAATGACCAGCTTGAAAGTCTAATGTTTTTAGGTTAACAAGTCTTACACTATAACATAATTAGACATAGCATTATGATTACAACAGTAACCAATGACTCAACATGCCTTTCAAAGTATTACAGGGCTCAATGTTTAGCACTAACAGGTACTCATCACATTCTCAGTTGCTTAACTCGGATAAATTACAGTCTATGAATACTTGTATATCCTGCAATATACACCGTTATAATTAAAAAGCAATAAGACTAGGTCTGAATGCACTAAATGCAGATTTCTTGAAATTTTACTATTATTGGCATGGTAATTTTTTTTTACTTGTAAATAGCCAACTGTTGATTTATTATCTCAGCCGACACTATCGAGACATCATGTAAATGCATTGCTTGCCAATGCATTGACATAATAACCCCCCAAAGAAATATACACTGGCTCTCCAGCTCTCAGCTGGAATAAAATGGCTCTTGGTAGTTGACACAGGTAAATATGTGGTAGACGACCAGGCCTGTTTCATAGAAAGATAATACCACTGATAACAGGGTTGGCTTCAGTTTCACTTTCAATGACCAGATCCAGCTATATAAGTATGGGATAATTACTCTGGGCGGCCTCACAAGACCAACAATTTAAAATTGTTAAAAAAAGGTTAAGTCTTACTTAACCAAAGTTGAACTTAGTGAAAAATACAAAAAACATATAATAACACTAATAAATATTTTAAGAACATTACTGAAATAATGTACAGTAATAATGTAATTTTGTTTACTATTTGTCCCATATCACAAAATGAGTTATTTCTTAATTATCATAATTAGCTTCTTGTAATTTTGTCCCTAAAGGATAATTAACAAGGATTAGTGTCTATTATTTAATTATTACATATTGTTTATAGATCAGGTAACTGAATTGTTATTTAATTAAAGTTTGTAATATCTTAATTAAGTACCTGACCCAAAAAGGTTTTGATAGAATAGCACAGCAAATATTTTTTTTTGTCTAATTGAACAGCTTTAAATTAAACAGAATTTTATTGTACGTTACTGTAAATAAAATTAAAAAAAAAATGTACTACATACTATGAATGATTGCACATCTCATATCTCATGTCGCTAGCATTTTTATGAAATCCAAATAATTATGGGCACGTTGGAATGCCTGTGACTGTAGAGTTACATATTTTAACTAATACAATTATAATTTATAACTTTATAAACATTATGGCTAATCTTTTCTGCTATCAAAGGATATGATAATTATTTATGACATATTTTGATGCTAACGGAAACAAAATAAATGTGTCATAGAAATACTAAAACTAAACAGGTCCTTCATTGATGTACAAATTAAAAAATGTAATAATGTAATTGTATAAAACCTAAAATATGCTTATATCCACATGTGAGACGACATGCTCTATAATTTGAATTATTTTAACTTTAGTGTGATTCTACTGCTTTTTCCAACTAAAACTGTACTACTAACTATAACATTAACACAGATTTATAATTGATGTAATGATATTAAAAAAACACAAGAAATAAAAACATTATCTAGACTTACCTTGAAAGCTAGTTTGCCAATTATTCTCAAGACGGCATGGTATAAATCTGTCCATGGGCTCTGGTCGGACCAGCACAGACTGCTTCCTGCTCACAGGACTGCACTGCTGCAACAGCCTCCTCTCATACGATTCACTAAACATTTTGACCAGGTAACTGTCCAGAATATATATACAACGACAAAACTAATGGAAGAACAGACTAGAATATTTTCGGAACGCGGGTACGTTGCTAACCCACCATCGTAATAATAAAGTAATTCGCGAAAAACAGTGTTCAGGTGTTAGAGGTGCAACACACTACTGCTCACCTCGAGGGCTAACAACCATTTGATGTTTGGAATACACTACAATACATTACATCTGACTCTGACATGCCCGATAGACACTGGTTGCAACGTTGTATTTGGGTATCTTTCTATAAATCAAACGTTATCGCCTGCACTTATAAACATAATGTATATTGTAAATGAAAGATAACGATAATACAAATTTTGATACGAGAAAAAAACAAAATATCTAAATTGTATCAAATTCGACTCAATGTTTGGCAGACATTGGCATTCTAAGCACTGTATTGCTATATGTAAAATTAAAAAAGATATTTGAATAAAACGGTTTGAATTCTCAATGTTACCATATTAACTTAGAGCACCATAGGTTATGCGGTACAAAACGATAGATAATTAAATAATTATAATTCGAAATTATAATATTAATATATACTGAAATTAGTTTTAGGAGTGATTTAACTACACTTAAACAATTCACAAGTGCGAATTAACGTTTTCGTCTCCCTCAGGGTCAACCATGTAAATCAAATTCCTAGTTCATCTATACATATTTTTTCTTAATCGGTTTATTACTTTCACTTTCACTCATAATTTATGTCAAAATTATCATAATTATGAAACATGTTTAAACCAGTTTTTAAAACAAATAAATCTTCTATAATTCGTTTTTTTTATATCAATTTAATGTAAATATACACTTATAAACACAAAATAAGTTCCTAAAATATTTGCAACCTATTTGACAATGTCGAACATTCAAAAATAGTAAATTATTATTCAATTTTTTTATATATATCAATTATTTTCTTTTTTTTTAACATGTTATTTAACTATTATTGTCGATGATTATAATTATTTATTATCGCCTCCACAGACTAACACATATATGTATTTAGTCTGTCTTCGTCCATAGTCTATTATATTTTTTTTCTGTAATTAATTGTCTGTAATTGAGGTTTGAAGTTTACACTTCACTTGTTATTTTTAATTTTAGATGAAATACTAATAAATGTTAATTTTAATAATACTAAAAAGTAGTTCTTAATATATTTAAATGAATAAGTATGTAGGTTAGGGTACAAATAATTGTAACAGATATTGCTCGTGTATATGTCCCAAGGCTCGAAGCGTAGGCTTAGTTGAAAATTGAAGCTGTCACCTAAAATATTTTTAATTCGTTACACGAATTTTACGTTTCTATCATAGTTTAATTAGTGAACGTACCTGTAGGTATGGAATTCCGTCGTAAGGAAGATTTTAGTGGAGATTATCCAACCTATTCTAGGTTATTCATAGTCTGTGATCGCAAATCTACTGAGAAGGATTTTAGGGACGCGTTTTCTCAATATGGTACGATTGAAGACATCCGTATTCCTCGTAACCAAACTACTGGAGATCCGAAGGGAATTGTATTCATTAAGTTTTCAAAAGCCTCCGAAGCTGCTGCAGCTTTAGAAGCCATGAACTACAAGCAACTCCCAAACTCCGACCGTTGCTTGAAGGTGATGGTAGCCACAAACAGGTCTGAAATACAAACCGAAGATAATAACACGGAAAAATATAGGAGATTATTTGTGAATGTGCCAAAAATGATGAATGAGAATGAGCTTGAAGAAGATTTTCGCCAGTTCGGTCGAGTAGAATCAGTGTTGATACAGAGAAACCGAGAAACGCATGAGTCTAAAGGGTTTGCTTATATTAAGTATAGAACATTTTTAGAAGCGGCTCTAGCATTAGAGCAATGTAATAAAAGCTACCGGTGCATATTTGCCCAGCCTAAAAATTATAACAAGCGCTCTGAAACAGCATTTGAGTCCAATATTAGTACATTGGCTACTTCATCTTTCAATGATAAAACTGCCCTTATATCTAGCATGAGGGTTCGGCCAAAAGGCTACACTCGTGTACACTTCATGTGTTCCCCATATCTTAACCAGTCGCATATTGAACGCTTATTTGACATTGTGCCTGGTATGATCAACTGCAACTACTTTGTTGATCTGTTGGGAAACCATGGAAAAGGCAGGATTCATTATTCTAACCCCATATCCGCAGCACATGCTGTTGAAAAGTTGAATGACTTTGAATATCCACCGGGCAGCAGACTATTTGTCAAACCAGATAACAATCCGTTTGATGCTCGTGAACAAAACTTTGATAAAATACCACATGCTGTTAATAACTTGAAAGACGCAATAGCCTCATGCAGTAGTACCACAGCACCAGATTTAGCCCAGCTTGCTGAGGCTATAGCCGAAGCATCTAAATTGATAAAAATGGCTACTTCAGGTGTGAATGATTTACAAGATTCTGACGAAGTGAAATATTGCAGCGTGCAGCTGCCAGCACCGCAGCCATTAGCAGATATTGATAGTCCAGTAGCAAAAAGGTGTTTCTTAGTGTGTAAGCCCCAACCTCCTCCTTTAACAGTGCTGCGAGATGTTTTCTGTAGGTTCGGGAACCTCATCAATGTTTATGCCCTACCTAATAAGACTGTAGGGTATGCTCGTTATGCAACAGCTGAATCAGCCGATGAAGCTATTAAGACATTGCATGGAGCAGAGATATGCGGTGTTCGTATGAAAGTATTAGAAGCTGAAGAAGAAATCCCTGCTAAAAGACCTAAGTTTAATGACCAATGACATGGTGAAAGACAAGACATGGACACTACCCTCTCATGTTGCATAGACTCAACGGACAGACAAATGTAATTAAATTTAATAAACTTTCTTTACCTTTCTTGAAGTGACATTGTTTTTTGGCTTATAGTACATCAAACTCAGATTTTTTTTTTGTACTATAACCCCAGCCTTATTTCCCTATGACCTATTATTTTCCATAACTGACTGCGACACAGGACAAGAAATAAGACCGACCAACATAAAGATTGTCTTTTATTGAACTTCATCTAGAACTTTATTGCACACGCAGCCTTATAGTATACAACATAATTGACAATTTGAAAATTAATTTACAACTATTACATAATTCCTACATTGTTGAGGTTATTCTGACTCCACTAAAGTTTGGCTGATCATTGGTAATAAATACTTTTTATATAGCGGATGCCGATCTCCATGGGTTATTTTAAGAATCTTCTCTGCGCACTTGAACTGATGGAGAGCCTTCTGAAGATCCATTTTATAAAGCAAGATTTTCCCATACTTCATGTGTAGTAATCCTAATAGGGGATGCAGCGAGCCATAGTAGAAGCTGTAAAAGAAAATATTATCTTAATCTTAATTAAAGATAATATGTTGCATCTGCTACTGCAGTGAACGTCTAGTTATATGAACATCATTTTAATGGTATCCTTCGATAAAACAGCTTAAAGGAACATAAATACGTATTCGACTTACCTAAAACATGGAATAAGCTTTTCAGCGTAAATGCAAGCCTGTTCCCACAGTTGCACCTGTATGAGGGCATCAAATGCATGATCCAGAGTCTGTGCATGCATTACATTCAGGGGGTGCAGCACCCCCTCTTGCCTTTCGAGGCAATATTTGCAGACATCAACATCTGTATTGTGGTGATAAAGATATTTTTTGTTAAGGGTTGTTAAGTCGCTAAAAAGACCGATAGATAAATGCATGTATATTTAACCAACCACTAATCTTAAAAGATTTTTGTTAAGTAAAGTAAGAAATTGAAGAAATAAATGTATTAATTATCAATACATTGGTGATGGAAAGTCATAACTTAAATATATAGAGTCGCTCAATACTACAAAGTTTAGAGAAAATGTGAAGCAGAAAAAAGTAATAAAAAATGTGCAAATGCTTCTAATAATAATTATTTTATCAGGTGTTTATTTAGTTTTTATATCTCTGTTTTATTTTCAATGGGTCATGCCATGCTATTCAATAATCCAGAGATTATTGGTAACAGAAAAGTCTATTAATACTAAAAACTTTTATGTATAAAAAAAATTCAACCGATCCCCAAAAGTACTAAGAAAAGGATACATGCGACCGACGTACCCTTCATATTCTGTAAATGCAATTCAGTAAATTCCATCGCTTTAATAAAGGCCTCGATATGTTTCTCTGTATATTTAGTTCCACAATCGCTACACCGTACTGTGGTGTCTTTCTCAATAATTCCATCCAAGCCTTCATCGAGTTGGTTACACGCATTGTTTATTTGGTCATCTTTATGTGTTTCTACAACCATTCGCTTCACTAGTTCGCAGTCCTTCCATTGGATATTTATAGGATTTTCGCATTCTGTGTTGAGGCACCGAGCGGCATGTAAATGTTTTAAAGCTACTTCATCTGAAAATCATAAAATAACATTTAATTTCACTATTATATCTTCCTTTATAATCTTGTAAAATCCAAGTTATTCATTTTATTTTATCACCAAATAAATAAGATAATAATGAGGTTATCAAGATACAGCTTTATCGTCATACTTATATTATTTTGAAGAGTAAAGAGTGAAACGTCCCAAGTTTATTAACTAAATGTAAGGAAGCATGCGCATTCATAGACTAATACTTAAGCGGCTAATTTGGCTATATACATTTATCAAGTCGTCCATGACGCAATCCAGGGAAAATAAGAGCCCTTATTATTGAATACCCTTAATGAAGATATTTGTATATGTGAGTGAAAATGAATGTATTTCTGCCCACCAACGCAAACATGACTTCACACCTGGTATACGTTGAACAGAAGGTTCTAGAAAGAAAAGCTCCAGTCATAAAAATTTTTGATCATTTCATAATGCTCATGAAAAAAACTGATCATCATTGAAACAACGTTCATGAAAACGTTAAATGCTCCCGACAAAGTAATTTCAGGAAATATCGCCTAACGGAATTGTTCTATTTTCGGACATTATGAATCCAATGATTGGAACACTATAATATGAGATTGTAGGACGAAAGAAACGTCTGTCTTTAAAGAAAGGTGGAATAGAGATATGAGGGTAGACCACACGCTTGAGTCACGATTAGTATGCACATCTAAAGCATTTACCCATGCACCTGTCACACTGGCATAGGAAGTAGTAGTTCTCTTGTAATTCCATCTGTCTCTCGAAGGGTGTCTTCATGAGGTCTATGTATGAGATCCGTACCTGTAAAGTGAATAATATACGAACAATCAATACTGTAACGATGCAGTTGCAAACACGTTGGAAATCGGACCTAAATTTGATAGAACTCAGCATTTTTGATATGAATAGTCGAACGGAGAATACGACCCACCCGATAGTAAGTGGTTACCAGAAACCTAACGTCAACATTATTGCCAACTAAAACATAATCTATCAGAGACACGGATCGAAAACAGATGAAAGAGGCGATGTGAAAAGAAAATATTCACAAAATACAATTATTTTGAGACCCAGAGATATATTAACGTTCAATGACTGAAAATAAGATTGACATCTAGCATTGGTCTTACTAAGTCCATGGTTTAAATTTTTATGAAACTTCTCTAATACACCTCACATCTCTAACAAGCGGCATGTGGTATCGGACACAGGGTTTTAATAACCATAAGCGTAAATTTTCTTCATTGAGTGGGCTTAGCTAGGTGGATTAGTCTCACTGTACCCAATAGTTTATTTCTTCTCAATTACAAGACAGAACGCCCTATTATGGAAAAAAATAATTCAAATCAACATAAATTTTGGTAGCTTTTAATTTTAGTCTAATTTTGAAAGCCACTGCACAGGGCTTCTATTCTATTTTATCTCAACCTTACCTAACTTAGACCTCATGCAAATCATCTTCTCTTAAAAAATATATTAATATTGCACTGAATTCAATGT
The DNA here is from genome assembly GCA_018251375.1 of Calpodes ethlius. NCBI lineage: Eukaryota > Metazoa > Arthropoda > Insecta > Lepidoptera > Hesperiidae > Calpodes > Calpodes ethlius. Next base: position 7,717 of record DWPA01006377.1, read on the forward strand.
TTCCCATGATCGACAGTAAATTCAAATATGGTTAGCAAATAAAATAAGAACTATCTTACGTGTCTCCAATCTAAACAGGCCATATTCTTGATGGCTCTGATGCTGATCGTTTTGCCATCGAAGGTCGCGACGGCATTTGGGTCGCAGCTATGGTCTATGATGGAAGCAGCCAAGTAAATACCTGACCCGATTGAGTTCATATCCATATCCAATATCGTGAAGCTGTTGATCACCATCTGGAAAGGAAAACACTTTTATTGGACTGGAAAAGTTTCTCTCTAAATGTGAATTGCCTACATTGGAATTGGGATGACTTTACAGTTATTGCAATTTGTAAATAATTATTACATGACCATGAGAAGTTTCTAGCTCAGGAAGAAAGGATACCGTATTGTCATCGTGTGCACCCTGCGTTATGAACACGATTATAATGTAATGTAATATATACTGTCTTAAAAAATTTTGACTTATTTTGAAGGCAAACTTAAAGCTCATAGGACCCACGACATAAGCAATTCTAGCATTGATTGCATTAATTGTTTTTCCTTCAGAACCTATTTAAAAATTATCGATATATACCTACCCTGCCATAAAGCCCCATGAGATCCACAGTGTTGGGCAATGAGATATCTTTTAGGAATTCAAACAGTACCACGCACAAAGTTGAGAAGTGATCCATTCTTTTCTTATCTGCTTTTAAGTCGGAATAATCTGTAATCAAGAGAAACGAAAATCTGTAATAAATCGTATATCTAGGAACTAAGTACTAAGTTACTGCATAATAATAATAAAAAAATAAATAAAAACATTCGCAATGAATAGGTACAGGTAATTTAAATTATTTAACTTCCACTCATATCTGATGTGAATTTGTTCATCATCATCATTCCAAAACCTACCTTTCCTATAGCTAGAATCGAGTCTCATTCACTAGAAAAGTTAGGTCAACATTATACTTACGCGACATGAGATCTTTCCACATTCTAAACGAGTTAGTGGAGTAGTAAGCCTTGTACGTATGACCATCTCCACGCTGCAACCGATTTATGATCCTAGCGAGCATCCGAGCGCCATCAGGGATCACTTTGGGCGCCACTCTTTTGAGATTCGCACATTCCCACTGGAAATAACAAACTTACACTTATGTTTCTTCTATGTGTGATAAGTGCGACTACCATACAACGCCCCCAAGTTAAACCTCCACGTTCGGGAAACCAACGTTCGAACCACTAGACTACTGCTTGTACTAATAATGCACAGCGATAGACCGATTAACGGGCAGCAGGGAAAAATATATACCTACCTAACTTCAACCTAATTGTAGTTGGTAACAGCTGTAGTTTTTCTTGCACTCTATCTTACTTAAGAATCGTAGACAGAAAACTTTGAATAAAACCCTTTAAGTAATTCATTATAAACCCAATACTAGTGTAAGTGTATTACAGAGTGTAATATTTTCTCGAGTCATAAAAGACGTTCAAATCACGGGACTAACATATGTATGTACGCTTGGTAAACCTATTTACAAATGTCAAATAAATATAACTTCGAAACAGTGCGAACATTTAACACTAGTGTATTTCGGTGGCACCTTCAATAAATCAAACCTGAGACATGCAATAAGACTAGGTTACGTCAGACTCAAGTGGCAAATGGCAAGAAGCCATGAAATGTGCCTGGTATTCATCGTACATTAATAATAAATGTGGTATTTGCTTCAGTATTTTTTTGAAACACATGACGTAAATAATATTTAGCTATAAACTATGGATAGTTAAACATAAAAAATAAAAGCATCCTCAATTTAGAACGCCTGCTATGTTAACGAGAGGTTATTAGGAGATATTTTTTATTTTCTCTAAACAATGTGCAATGTTAAGCGTCCCACTATTAAGTATAACTTTCCTCCTATAATAACCTCATTGTAACGCTGACATTTCACTAAAAGTGATCAAGCTAGTCAGATGTGTGGGGCAAAATCCACCAATAGCATTACGTCATATTCCTAGCCTCGCGATTTGAAGTAAATCTATTATAGAATATTCCTCACTCATCGGTTCGCTAACTCGGCCATTCCCGATGAATTCTCAATCCACTTCTCTAGCCAAGTCTACATTGGCAAAGTTACGACAAACTCACAAATTTAAATTATAACTAATGAGCAAGAGAGAAATTACTAATTTAGGAGGTTCCACTATTTTCTGTCTATCAGGTCCTTCTTAATAGTATTTTCTTCCCTTCCTGGTACTTATGCAAAGTACTCGTTCCTAATTAGAGGATTTCACTCCTGTCTGATTACTCATAAGGTCCTTATCAATTCAAAAACAAATGTAACACGTAAAAGAGAGGTTTGTGCTTCTTTAAACAAATTTGATGTTTTAGACGTTTATTTGTCACATATTTTATCAGACCGCCAAACAGATCTGGGTACGGTTTACATTCCCAAAGTCCAATTTGAACAAACTTGATCTACCTTAGCCAGTCTTATTGCTATCATAGGACTTTCTTGACAATTTTGATCTTATCTTTATCAGACAGACTTGTGACTCCTCCCAATATTTAGCTTTAACAGTAATTAATAGATAATGGCTACCTCTATCTCGATAGAGGCTACTTTTTACCGCAAAACAACATCTCAGTATTGTGGAAAGTTCCCTTACAATGTATACTTCAGCCAAAATAAAGGAAGTGTTTAATAATAACAAAGCGTTGACCGGCAACCATTGATAGAAATAGATCGACCACATTTTTATTGCTGTTCTTTTCAGACACGAGGGCGGGGCCGCGGGCAATCTTGTTCAGTTATATAAGACATGAATCATACCTTATGATCACCCCATGCATCTCTCTGGCACACTCGGCCACAATAGTGCACAAACTGGCATCCCGAGCACTTCAACACCTTGCACCTGAAACAGTGATGACACTTCAACAATGATACTAAAATAGATCAAACAATGTCCATTAACTTATCAACACTTTGGTTTAACTATTTAAACTTTACAATTGCAATGTGCTTCAGTTTAATACTTAATCTTTGCTATTTATAGCTAAGCTATTTATTATAACAGCAGTGATAGCATAGTGGTTTCAACGTTGGTTTTCCGAACGTGGGAGCGCGAGTTTGAATCTTGCACGCATCTCTAATTTTCAATAAGTTATGTGCGTATTACAAGTCGATTATCACTTGTTTCGGTGAAGGAAAACATCGTGAGGAAACCTGCACACCTGAGAGTTCACCATAATGATCTCAAAGGTGTATGAAGCCCACCAAATCACATTTGGCTAGCATGGTGGAATATGGTGTAACCCTCACATTGTA
>DWPA01006378.1:0-11038 GCA_018251375.1 Calpodes ethlius
TAGTAGTCAGTGAATTACATCTCGGTCCTATAGTCAAGTAATTACTTGAGTTTAAGTAATTACTTAGTGACTAATTCGGTGTTTTAAATTTTGACAGTACTTACTGTGTATTTTAGTTAAGAATTAAAGTATATTGTTTGTGTTTAAAACACATTCTGATTGAAATATAACATATACACACGCTAATAAAATTATTGTAAATTTATTGCACAGGCTAGGGTTGTCACTACCGAATCCAGCGCCAGACGTGGAATTGGAAGGTCCGGAGCCACACCTCAATATACACCCACCCTTACCGAATGCTGGTATGTACTATCCTAATACTGTGTGGTTTGATCTGGTAGTAATAATCAGTTTGATTGTGATGCTGAGAATGTAATGGGTCCATTTAGACTTTTCCATCTCTTTAGAATTTCATTGATAATCCATTTGATGTCTTAAATGTTTTGCATTGTCATGGGCATCATCGTCCACTGACCATCAGATGACATGTCTGCTAGTTTGTTGTTTTTATTGTTAATTAATATGGTTTTTAGAATCATTTTATAATAAATAATAAGATAAATGTCAAATTGATTATAAGTAATAATAGCAATTATAATAAAAATTTAACGGTATGCAATTAGAATAAAGTCATATTAGAAAGTATACAGTTTTTATACAATATTTGTATACAATTTTCTGGCTGGCGCTATTGGTGATATCTTTGGTGTTAATGATATATATGAGAAACTTACTATTGTTATGAAGTGGTTTATAATTGTGTGATAGGTGAAAACCTAATTGATAACTTTATTTTTATTTTTTACAGCTGCAGAAGAAGCAGGTCCATCCAGCGAGCCCAAGAAGAAGAAGTACGCGAAGGAGGCCTGGCCTGGCCGGAAACCAGGCCTCATGCCTGGCGTATGAGGCTTGTGGCACCCTGCTGACTCACATGAGTGAAGGTAACGTACAGAGACCAAACTTCATACAAATATTCATACATTTACTTACATGTAAAGTAAAATAAATTATGAGATCTTCATACTTGCCAGTTTTGGAAAACAAGTTGTTTAATACCACTTTTTATTCAGTTTTGATATGTATGTTGAACAATCAATTAAATCTGGTCAAAATGGACCACTGTCACTTTTAAATTAACCCTTTTTTCCATTGACAGTAATACTTAGTTACTAAATCTTAGTATGTCTGTGAGTGACTGTTATATATGATTTTCTTAGTTCGTTTATAATTTGTTGTGTAGCTAATATTTTTTTAATAGGACAATTTTAAGGTACAATCATTGTTTGTTTCTATTAGTGGTTAGAATACTTGACAAATCTAAATTATATTATAATAGCTTATTACTTTTTAGCAAGGTGTCTCATTCAGACCGTAGAGCACGTAAAAATAACTTTTATTCGTTCGATAAGTGCCTTAAAATTAATTCAAATTTTACGTGAGTTTGGTGGCGTTGGAGCCATATTTTTCGTAGTTATGACGTCATACGGTCTGTAACAATCAATGCTCTGTTCATTGTGTTTAGAATTGTTAATTATAGCAATGTAAATATGCGTTACTATCCATATTATTAGCGTCCTGTTCTTGGATTTTATAATACACAATATGTGTTAAAACATCAGAAAGGTTGTTAGTTCGTGTAATAACTAAAATAGGTTTGAGAGAAACTTTGGTTAAAATACTGCAGCTATTGTCCGAATAAAACTTGGAAATTATTAATAATATATTTTATTATTTTATGAACTGAAATTAAAATTTTTAGACTACCAGTAATGTTTTTTTTTATATAGTTCCAGACATTTTCTCAGTTACACGGCGAAAAAGGTATAAATTCTCTATGTCAACTCAAAACTGGCAAGTTAAGACCATGGAGATCCATTTGTATGAAGTTTGTTCTCTGTATGCATTCTTTACTCATGTGGATTCAGTGGAAACGATGTGAACTTTAGTGAAGGAAATAAAATTGTTTGGAATTAGTGTTAGCGATCGAGTCGTGGTTATAGTGTGAATATGATATGTGAGTGATGGAATAGACCAGCCCTTATATATACACAATACGAAACACCTAGTATATAATATACATATATCATAAAAAATATCAATCGTATTTCGAACCTTACGTCAGTATTACATAGGTTTGGTTTTGGCATGTGATATTTTAAATTTGCAGTGTACATTTCGTTCATGTACGACTGTGATACGACAAGTTGTCGCATGACGAAATTGGCGGGCGACTTTGAAAATATATCCTTACTTTAAACGTGGGTCAACATGTTGCCCACGTCGATGACAATGTCACAGTGACAATATTCATCAATGATATTACACTAAATACATGGAAAATCCATACAAAAAATACTTTTTACATTACACTACGAAACGAAAATATGTAAAAAGGATGTATAATTAAACTTATAAGAAGAAATAACATAGAAGGTCATAGTGTTTGTCATTTCCGCGGTGTAGGCAAACGAGTAGGGACCGTTTATGTTTGTGACGCATCTTCTATTTTCGTATAAATTATCAATGATTCGAATGATACTTTTGATGAATAGGCACTGATACGGTTGATATTTTTATGAGTAAAGGTCGTATGTTATACAGCAGTCATCTACAAGAGAAAAGTCAAAGCCAATTTATCATACGGCTATGCCTCACCAGGATGTCATAGTCTTTTAGCAAAATGAGAGAAAAGGAAGAGGTCATGTCTCAGGAGCGGTTGAGCTCCGACTGACTTGTGTTCGTGTTCGGAACTTGTATATATGTAAGCATTTTAGAAAAACAGGCGTGACGTCACCAAGTAATATATATTGCAATGTCGCTATAACCGTGGTATGTGTGAAATGTCTGACTTGGCGATGGTATTAACTACACATGAAATGAAATGAAGTGAATTTTATTCGAAAGTTTTGAATGTCACTCTGTAATTAGGAAGAGTAATGCGCGCGGCTTTGGATATGCTAAAGTTATGTTAGGTACTCTGTGGTCAAAAAAAAGGAATTAATTTAAAGCAATTTTCCACTGTCCTTTTAATTGATGGCTGTGCTTAGTGGTACAAATCAAAAAAATTACTTAGGATTTTCATCACAAATTAAAAAAAAGGCTGTGACAGTAGCTGTCAACGTCAAAGTGTTTGTCATCTGTCATTATTGTTAAGGTGACGTTTGACATTTTTTATAAAGTTGTTTAAATCCGGTAAACGGCCACTGAATCTGCAGACTTAAACAGTTTAAAGTATATACCAACATACATACTACCACCAACACGTGTTTCGCTCCGTACCGGAGTTTGAATTCGGTTTTCCTTTGCGGGAGGGAGGGAGGTTCCGCGCATGTTTTGTATATACCGTCATATATTTTAATCGCGGATTGTTGAAAGGTAGACTAATAGCAACTTAATCACAAAAAAACAAGTTATATCTACACCTATTGTCGTGACGCAAATCTTTTTTCTACACTTAAAGTTATCGCCATACATTTCTTGAGCGTGGTCGTGAAACAAAAAGAGATCTAAATAATTCATTATTCTGAAGCACAGATTATATAAATATAGCAATGCTTTTGAGAATATGTAAGAAAATAGACCCCACTACAAAGCTCGGATCTCCCCACATAATGCAAGGGGCACTTGCCACAGTCCACTACGCTGGCCAATTATTTGCTCATTAAATCCATCAAATTCTGTAATTATTTATCTGTCCATTGTTGTAATTATGTCGAATGTATGTATTAGATTTGAAGCTGCAAACCAATTTGTATCCCCCGATTCTGTTATCATTGGTTTTTGGGATGCATCCCAGTATGATAGCAGATTTAAAAACGTATCCACGTTTAAATAAGTATTAAATTACACTAACTGCCGGTATATAGACTGCAATTATTATTTTCAATTAAATGTGTTCTGAAAGTATCCAAAGTAATGGAAGTCGAGGCGCTGTGAATGTATAGCGATATAGAACTATATAAAAATATTTGATAGTGTTGTCCGAAAACATCGAATATCTCTCTCATGGAATTGATATATTGACGTATAAAAAATAAGGTCGTGTTTATAATTTAATCAATGCCAAGTAATAATTGGATAGTGGTTAGAAATTAACAGCTTTAGAACTTTGCTATTTCTCATTTGTCGGAATATTAAGTTCAGTTTTCAATCAATACCATAATGCGTTATAATATCACAATGCTCATCACTCATGATTGGCCAAATATGTCAATAAATATCGATATTATATTTGCATCGATATTGTATGACATTTTTTTCGATACTTAATCGAATAATGTGTATGAGTGGAGTTTGACTGTTAGTGACTGTCGCTATTTCGCGAATAAATCACTGAAATTACACCAAGTTGCCGTGTGTATTGCTCCATTATATGTTAACAATAGGAAGACAATAATTTATGTTACATTAGATAATCAATAATATGTAATTATGTATATCAATTAGTTCCGAAAATTGCAGTATAAATATCAATATCAGTTAACTAGTTACAAAATTTTGTTATTTTTGGTAAAATGTGGGTAATCAGAAAATGTATATTTTATGAATTCCGGATCAAAGTCAATATGAAGCTAAAGGAATTGGGTTTAAATATCAGTATAAAATATACATACTGAATGCCCGTATACTATTGAATGTAGGTAACATTACTCTGTAATTCGCACTGTATTACACTGTGTACACTCTGTTATGATTTAAGTTTAGAATTAAAATCATCAGTTGTATTTTGTTTTTTTAATCATAAATATATTGTTTGAATGTATAATAAATGCAGTAATTTGCAGATATACAAAAAGCTAAGCGATTATTGTACAATATATATTTATTGTTCTGAAGTTGTCTGTTTTAAAGTTCAAATGTTGATTCTTGTGAATTACTTGACAAATGTGTAAATGAATCTGAAAATCTTTAAATATTACAATACCTCATCTACCCCTGACTCATTTTCTGACAAAATGGGGGACTCTATTTCCAACTATCGCTTATGAACGTCGACCGAAACACATTTAAATTAAAAATAATTTTGTTAGAAACATTGTAAAGATTTTTTTTACTGAACACATTTTTGTTATTAAATGGTAGCTTTATTTTATTTTCAAAATATAGTCTTCAACTCGAACACGATAGTCGAGGCATTTTTTGGTTTGTTGTCCTAAAATGAATAGCTTAATCAATATGGAATTGTACTTATATGATAGGTAATTGTATATTTCAGCAATGTAAATGTTGTTCTGAAATTTTTATACGTAAAGTTTTTTAACAAACAAAAAAGTGTCATTTAAATTAATCAAAGCATGTAAAACCAAGAAATTGTAATAACACTTCAATTTAGAGGGTTGTCATTTATAAGTAGTGGATTATGAACAAAATCATATAAATTGTGTATTTCAATCCACGGTTAGAATGAGATTCCACCATAGACGCGCGAGGCAGTGAAGCGGCGCGTGAGGAAATAATTTACCAATAGGATTACTTCATTTTCCTAGTTTCGAACTATGAAGTTATCCTATTGGATTGTTTTCTGACGAACCGGCTCGATACATCTCATATCTTTGGTGGAATCCAGCGTAAAATCCCTCTATACAAATCGCTTCTCTATTTACATTCACGCTTAAAAATGTATGAAAGAAAAGAAAATATTGTCATTTACCATACAGAGCGTGAGCGTTTATGGGAAATTCGTTTCATTTGACCCCCAGTTACTCCAGATTATACAAATATATACATATTTATATTTGTATAGTACAAGTTTTATACAGGAATATATGTAAATTTTGTGACAAAGTCGTTACTGAAACTGACATGTATACTCATATAACCGCACCAAACTAGTTTAAATACTTACGTAACGTCATTTTGTATTTTAGCAACTTACAAAAGATTTTTAATAAGTTCTAAAATAAAAAAAATAAAACTGAAATTTTAATTAAAAATAATTCTGTATATAAAAATTGATATATACGAGTAGAGGAATTTTAAAAGTTTTAAAATGTATATGAGATGTTGTAAATTTGATATTTTAAAATGACCAGTAAGTACCAATTTGCTCAAAGTTTTTTAATAATTAAAATTTCAGTTTAAAGTACAATAATGTAGGTATTAGGCTTAGACCACACTGTGACTGAAATAATTGTGTATTGTGTACGTCATTGCAATATCGTATCGTCTGTTGAAGTGCAAGTGTAAAATTAATGTTAAGAACTGTACATATTATTTACAAATGTAATTTTTTTACTATACTGTTGTTTTATTTCTGTATCATTTTAATGCATTATTACTACGTATTAAAATGGATAAAGTGAGCGATGAAAAGCGACAGTTTGCGAGGCGCTTGATGAAGTACTAATCTATGCTGTCAAACTATTTGTAAATTAATATTAAAAACCCCCTTTTTTTCGTAAAATATAACTTGAATAATATAAGGCTGAAAGGCTAGAATCCTTTGCCGTGATATTGATGAAAAAAACGTTACAATATCATAGCATGTGACTTGTGATGGGCCCAGTGTCACTGTCATTTGGTATAAGTAGTATGGATGATCGACAAATACGTTCACCAGCCACCTGATGGTACGTGCCCAACTTCGCCTATGGACATCCGAAAGATTAGAAAATATGGGAAATCTTCATTGTCTGGCTTCAGTGCTGCGACTGAAACTTAAAATCATTTTAAGCTGCAAGGTGGTCTAAAACTACCACCATATTATATGAGTCTGTACCCTTGGAATAAGTTGGATGGTACTAAATCGTCGAATGTCTTCAAATAGATCTGCCTTAGCCGCGTACGTTCAGCGGAGTGCCCCAGACTAGCTTGACCTTGGCTCCAGGATGGATCAAGTTATTCCTGTATTCACAAATAATACTATGAGGTCTCATAGTAAAAACGAAAAAAGAATAAATTTTTTGTAGTCCCGTCTACATCACTCCCGTTGCTCAAACAAAGTCAAAATAAAGATGAGCATACAAACAAGTCTTTTTTTCTATTTCACTGTGAGATTTCATAGTAATGCTTGTGAATACGAAGGTCAGGAATTGTTTATGAATGCTAATTGATAATCATATAATCCTTATGATGAGCCTTATCACCAAGCGGGCCGATTTCTGTCACCTACGACACGCTAGTATGCCGGCATGAGCTTGCGGTAAGTATTCTAAGCCGCCAATAGCCCAAAACGTAACCAGATTAAAATAATCTTACTGATGCATCAGGTGGAAGTTTGATTACTGAGATTAGAGAATTACCGTTCAGACTGTGATAAAGTCGATTTAGTTTCGAAACTTATCGGCTTATACGTAAGGTAGGTCGGGTTTGCAACAATAATATTGGAGTTTACGCACTGCAGACTAACGATATCATATCAAAATTAGCATATTGAAGAGGATTTCTAGTTCGACTTAGTTTTACGTAGGTAGCGAATATTGCTTACGTAAATACGTGTGATAGTATGACCATATCTCAGCTATTGGTGATATAATCCCACGTAAAGATGTTCATTATTAGTGCCAGGATGAGAGAGATGAAATTAGTTTGGTTTTGCAAATAAATCTTATCAATATCTACTGGGCATTGGCCAATTGGATTAGTGAAAAAAAAATTAACATAGGTAACTGGTCATCAAAAATTATAAGAAGCATTTTGGTTAAGGAGGGCGCAAATCAGCTTTTTCAGCTGGATCAAGGGGGGGGGGGGGGGGGAATAAAAATTGAAAAAGAAAGTTATCGATAACTAGAAGGTATTTATTATAACCAAGGTGGTAGATGCTCTCTGCCCTGCTTACTTATAAAGTATTAGGTATCACTAGAATACTTTATTATTACTTTTTACAAAAGCATCGCTATAACTGCATAGCTGCACTAGTTGTATATCTTAAGAAATTCAACAAGAGTCCGCAATTTATCATAAATTATACCCACATCTATTCATAGATATGGCGACGAAGCCATCAGGGTGGGATAAGCCGCGGGTATTAGTCAAACAAAGTGGCCCGCATTAAGTCATATTGAATAGACCGTAGCTTGAGGTCATGAGGTGTACCTACGAGCCTAAGTACCTGCTTATTATAAAATTAATTTGGCACTAAAAGGGTTCAGGTTAACTAAAATCTAGGATTAAATATAATGTACGTGACTCTGAGTACCTACTCTGTGTAACTTGGTTTATTTCTTAGAGCAGGGCTCCAAAAAACTCCACGTACATCAATTATATTACCAAATCAAAGGTGTACTGCGGTGTGGTGCTAGGTGTTACAAAATAAATACTACTTAAAAATACATTGATATTTCTTAATATATATGGGTCTCACCAGATATTATCGAATATTAAGTGGATTTCTTGGACTATGTGGTAAATAGCAATCTTAATTTTGATTCAAGGTTCAATTAATTTGTATTTCGTTTTTATCATACCCTATCTGGTTATTAAAACTCACTCAAATAGCAATAACTTGTTGGTATCATTCATTTAGTAACGTCGTCCATTGCGACAACTGGCAGCTACTATTACGTATAATATTTCACATTCCCCCTAAAATTAACTGGCGTACTTCTAGGCCCGTATATATCCCACTTTGAGTAACCCTTTAGAGTAACTGTAGGTATATTAGCCCAGTCTGTATAATATGTACATAAAAAGTAAGTATTACTGACATTAAAAATCAGCTTGTGCGTTATAATAAAATTCCAAGTACATATTCTCTTTCACAGGTTGTTTTTAAAGGTGTATCTTCTAGGATACGTTTGTGGGGATTTAATAAAGATTTTTATTGCCACCATTCTCTGCCACCCGTGGACATTACGATACAACTCGAATAGAACTAGTAGGTAAGTCCTGTTAGTACTAGGTGTTAATAAGAATATCACTTTATTATTATTCGTTAGTAAGAAGACTGTGGACGTTAGGACTGATAATGTAGGCTAGTCCTGACTTACTGTATTAGCAATCGCCCAGTTAGTAATCGTTAGTAATATGTCCCACTGGACGTTGGTCACAGATACGTTGCTAACTCTGAAGACGGATGATCACCACTTGTATAAATGTAACCGGCAACCTAGAGAACTTTTCTGACCGGAACACAATTGTTACAATCACGCGGTTGAAACAGGTGAAGCGAGTTTGTTTATCAAAGGTCAGGGAGGTACATGTGACATACATGTTTTAGCACAGGGTTTTGTATATTCGTAAGAACGTGAAATTCAAATTCATGTCATGTTTTAAAAATTGTAAGTATGTTATTATGTGTTGTCATATGGTATACGATGTTGTGAATACCAACTAGACCATGGTGTTTCTCCTATATATTGAATTTACACCTAATATTAATAAACAATTATGTTTTGCTTTATTATCCGTGTATGAGGTTTCATCAATATTGACTTTTTTTAAACATGTATACTTATTGATCATCCTATACATGAAGACTTTACCTCTTTTATAATTTCTCTCCAGTTAAAATATTTTTGTAAATCCGTGATTTATACAATTACATTCAAGTCATTTGATTGTGTTAACGGTTTAAAATTAAAAAGGTATTTCTACAAGACAGCCTTTCAAGTAAATTAATTTATATTTCACTTCAATTAAATTTTATCGCAAGCAAAATAAAATCGAACATAATTTTCTATGATAATGCTGTTATGAAAATTCTGTTCGCTCCAGGCGTAACTTGCAATAATGAGATCGTAATTTTGCAGTGCACGCCCTGTGAACGCCGCTGTTTCTCATTGTATTAACTACGTTAACTAAATGAGTTATGAAGGGGCAACAGGTGTCGCCCCCGTTGAGAGACACCCCCTTTTCAACCCCTATACAGTTTATAGTCATTTATGAACTTATTATTACACGTTGGTAAGAAATAATAAATTAATAGTTTTAAAAAATGTATAACAGGCTTAGTGTTGGTTATATTTAGGAGTTCTGTCATCTGCAGCCGACTCTGAGAGTAGTATCAGGTTATTTATTATAAGGTTTATTGACCTTGATAAAAATATTACAGTACAAATGGTAAGCTTCACGCTCAAAGAATTTTCTACCTATTAGGATGCTTGTTATAAAAATGTATTGTCGTCAGAATTAATCAAAATGTCCAATTTAAACTATAGTGTTGATCGGGTCAGGATAAATCATTTTCAATTAGATCTTTTTTTTAATAACTTTAATGCAATACACAGGTAGGCGTAACGATCAAAAGGAAAATGGCTGCCTGTCCCCCCCCCTTGTCATCTGTCAAAAGTATTTTTTTTTTTAATATGTAGGTTCGATTAATTATAAAGATTTAAAGTAGGAACCGCTAACTATTGGTTTGGACGAAGTATTTAGTAATAATTTAGGTTATAACTAACATACCAACTAATAAATACACAAGTGAACATATTTTTTTTTTTAATAAGAAATAAGTGTTTGATGGTTTACAAAAAAGTTTTTGGAGAATGGAAAATGCAAGCTACAATTTATAAAAGCCAATGAAAGATCTCTCTTCAAATAGTTTTAGAAATTAATTCAATATGCGGCTACAGATAACGAAATTTGAGTTTTTTTTTGTTGACAGTTGCCGTTGGCCACATCCGCTTTATAACTTGACGCGGACAGGCGTTTCATAATATTAGGGAAAATCTTTATTTTCAGTAAATTTAACGATGTTATTTGTACAAAATTATTATGCTAACAATATAATATTGCTGTTATTTTATTGTGTGGGGGCGTAAGTTCGAATCCTGCATGTACCACTTACTTGCGTTTTACAACTTAATCTTCACTTATTTTGTTGATGGCAAACATCGTGAGGAAATCTGAAAATCTGAGAGTCTGAAATGTTCTCAAAATGTGTGTGAAGTCTGCCAATTTACGATTGGCCAACGCGGTTGACCTTTATCCCTCACATTGTGTGAGGAGATCCGAGTCCAGCAGTGGAATGAGTTGTGATGATGACGATGATGATAAACTTTTTTTTTTATTTACGTATTATAAGTCAGTGCTTGACTACTATCCCACCTGATGGTAAGTGGCGATGTAGTCTATGATGCTGTGCGCACTAACTTAT
>DWPA01006379.1:0-11037 GCA_018251375.1 Calpodes ethlius
GTCACATAAATATCTGCCCCGGCCGGGAATCGAACCCAGGACCCCTCGCTTCGCAGGCAGGGTCACTACCAACTAGGGTACAATCGCGATCAAAATATTAGAAGAAACTCGCTCGAAGGCATATAACAAAACATAAACGCTGCTATCTATTGAGACGTAACGCGCTTTCAAAAACACGAACGTGTTCAAATGAACAACAAAAGTTCAGTCATCGAACGACCGACTACGATCGAAGTTTCTTCATCGTTCGATCGATCGGATCACGACACAAGCCGCTGGGCAATGAGCGCTTATACATCCAATGTTTTATACTCCCGACTTACGTGTAGGTGTAAGTCTAAGCCACGTCTGAAGTTGGATTTCATTAGAAATACGCACGTCTTCGCAGAAGTCTAGTGTAAGACTGGCCAGAGTGGTCGGCGAACGTCGTACATGAGATTTTTACGCGCTCTATTTATACGCTGTAACTGCGCGAACGCCGCGGATTTTAAAATGAGCGAAAATAGCTTCACGTGTACTGTAGTGATGTTTGTTTTGATGTCGATAAATTTAAGTTTTTTTTTAACGTGTGAATATACAACAATGTCAAATAATGTAATCACTTATTGTTTGCTAATTATAATGTACAAATAAAAAGCATTGGCGAAATTTTAAATTAATGAAACGATTTAATTCGACTATAGTAAAAAGGCGTTACGGTGATCATATAATATTACAGGTATTATTACTATAACGGCATTATTAATACGATTTTTAATATAATAATATATTAGAATTGCTATATGAAATAATGAAAATTATATCTAAAAGTAATTCACCTTACACAGAACTTTAACAACAAACAATACAAAAGACAGAACTTTATCTTTGCTAAGACAATTTTTAACGTGTTTATTTAGTCATTCTGCGTTTTAACTAAACCACAATCTATACATACAAATATAAAGCCTCTAATAAATGTATTTTAAGTTCTTTTTCACCTTCAAGTTCTTGTTCAATCATGACATATAATCTCCATTACCAACGAATTTAATGAAATAAATTGAAAAGTTGAATACATATTTCTCCATAGTCGAGCTATGTATCTACACTTAAGCGAAAGTTGCCCTTCTATGCACTAGTATTATACCAGAACTAAATCGCCACATATCGCAAAACGAGCCACGGTATTATTATTAATAAAAAATAGTCATACCACAAAAGTAACGTATCGATAAAATGAAAAAAAAACACATCTCTACAGTTAAATTTATCCGCAGTGAGCGTAGAGAGCGCAACATGAACGGACGTGAGATCACTTGATTCAAACACGTTGGTATTATTATAACAGAAATAAAATTTATTAATGAACGAAACACCATTTGGCACCGTTTCCTGTCCCAAGTAATAACTGGCCAGGTATTTTAATATCGTCTACGAAATAATTTATATCATAAATTGTTTCCCTAAATATATTTAGAAATCACACCTTTGTAATTTATAAAAAATAATACCAGGGAACAAAAAAACACTATTCATTTAACCAGACGTCGTCTCAATCATGAAAAAAGCGTTTCAAATATTGCACACATGTACTATTCAACGTTATGAGCATTCTTCGTGAAGAAACTTGGTTCTCTTCTCCATAATGTTCTCAATAGTTTGTTGGCTCCATAACTCCCTATTCAACCAACGTTGTGGATTATATTTTCCGGAAGGAAAACCGAGATCAGCAAAAGTCCATTACCTATTACAATAAATTTAATCAATACTAACGTAGGTAAGTCCAACAGTTTAACGCGCTAATTAACGCGTTAATCAACACAAAATAACGAGAAGACTTTTTTTTATAAAACTCGATTCAAGTAGCCCAATATTAAACACGTTCTTTTAATAGTGTCAATTAAGGCGCCCTCGTGACACTGCGAATTTTTAAACACTAACGTTAACGGAGGAGGAAGCCTTTAGGCAGCATAAGAACTTGCGACATTTAGATTAGCCACTACCGTCTCCACAAATTCGCACCAGACCCATGGTATGCTAGATTGCTAGAGCATAACCAGCCATGCCTAGAGGTATTACAAGAGACATGTGCTATAAAACCAATATAATTTTGATCTGATTAAAACTAACATATTTCACAAGGGCCGATCTGATGCAAAGTTCATTCCATTAGTCAGCGGGAACCCAACACTTGATGACGTCATCCATTATCCGTCTTGACAGGTTTAGTAATCAAGTCAGTGAATAGTGTGAATGCAAATCTTTATAGACAGTATTTTTCGAGAAGGGTCAGGATTGAGAATATTCTCAATAAATAATTAGTATATAACCTCGGATATGTACGAGGGACATTTTTGTGAATAGCATAATTTTTTCCTGTATATCCATAATTGTAATGTAAAAATACAACACTGATACCATTGCCCCTTAAAGTACAATAAGATTGTATTAGCAGTAAGGTTACGAGAGGTTATAGTATATACTAATCTCACATATATATACAAAGACTACTAGATGTTGTCCGCGATAAGTAGCCTTCGGGATTCTTCATCCTTCCAACTATCTCCTAACCAAAAATCATACCATAACGATACTCAAATGCGCCGCGAATAAAACAACAAATAATCACACTTTCGCAATTAAAATATTAGTACATATATGAAATGTTTTGTGACAGGGTCCTTACGTGAAGTTTTTTCTACAGTGGAACCATTTACGTATGAGACATCCTCCATTTGTGACCCCTCTGTTTCATGTACCAAAATTTTTATCATCATCAGGACTGACTGGTAGAAAATGACGTTGGTAATAAGTACGCCAATTGTTATTTATTTTATGTATTTTCAATTCGGAATAAATAGACGTTATAGTCCCACTGTCTGTTTGTTTCTTTATTAAATTTATAATTATTTGAAACTCAACAACTATGAAAAACAATACGGTAAATTTTCCTTGTGTCTGTAGCTACTGTCTTGAATGTCTTCCAGGAAACTTTTAAAGGTTTACCTATTAGTGTAGGAGTATAAAACTTACGTAAACTTTTTAATTTGTGTAACGCGATCATATCTCGTTGACATTAAGTTCAGTTCAGCAGTAAGATAGATGGAGCAATACGGAGTCCAGGTCGGAACATTACAGCTATATATGGGAACTATTAACTTGTCTGGTCTAGACCGCGATCCTTATCAGACATTCGAGAGAATTTATTCAGCCCATACAATGTAATGAGGATAAACTGTTTATGTACTGGTTTGGGAAATATTCAACGTGATAAAAATTAATAAGCGGTCGTAGCTTACGGAAGATTATAGCTCAGTTGGTAGAATTTAGTAAATGCAATGTTTCAAGTTCGATTTTGAGGTGTGACACAAAAAAAAGTTTTGTGTTGTGTATATTTGTGATGATTCATTGCGTATATGATTGATTTTTTATTTGTGTGTGAGCGTTTAATCTTATCTTTCAATTTTTATTTTCTTTTGTCATCAAAGATCTTTAGATATGAATGCAATTCAAACATGCGCCGAACGAAGAAATGAGCAGAGTAAGGATAAATATTGACAAGATTTCAAACTCATTATAAACAACAAACCCATTACAACTATGTCCCACTTCAATCTATATGCAATAAGAATCTGTTTTCCATTTAACTTGTTAACTTAACTCATGAACTTGCGTACATATAACTCCATTGAAAGAGTGAACATACAGACACCCGTAATAAGTAATATTTACCCAAAATTAAACGTAAACGGACACCGCTTGGTTGTGATAACCAAAATCAACACGAGAAGTCGTTCATTTAAACGAATTAAGGCGAGGAAATAATTCATTTAAAGTGCAAAGTGTGATCGGGTGTGCAATAAAAATGCGGAAGCGGGCCTCCGACCGAGAAAAAATTAATTAAGCCAGTCAAGATATGCGAGTTCTCGCACGTTCATCAGAAAACTCTAAAGTATGTCTTCCACACTCGACAGGTTAATTAACTATCGTGCCGGAAACGCTTCGTTTCCGTTGCGCGGGGAAAAAATCGCAAATATTTACGCTAATTCGATAGGAAACTATGCAAAGTGACCGGTATTCGTATTGGCTCAAATTCCGTTTTTAAACTAAAAAAAAGTAATTGATAGATTGATTTATTGCCTACTAGATATTGCCTGCGACTTCGCCCGCGTGATGAATAAATTCTACAATAAAAATGTTGTCGCAACTTTCTATTCATGGTTGCTAGGCAACGCTGTGACTTTCATTGATTTGGCCTAAACGGATCTTCCCATAGAAATTATGTTTCTGCAGTAAAAAGTAACCTACCTCGCAACTTTATCCACAAAAATCATACTTAAAATATATCTACTAAATGTCGTTAATGGTTTTATTTATAATTCGTGTAATACGAGATTTCTGATGTAACTAAAGCATGAAACATAATTCAAACATGCATAGGCATTCTTCTACCCATCATAAAAAAAACCTTTTTTTTTTAAAAAATGTATTTTTCTGAAAAATATACATGTTTATTAAAAAAAATAACAAATTAAAAGTAAATAAAAAAGCGTAAAAGTTAAAATACCAATATTTTTTTTTAATATACTATTTCTCTAATTAACTCCTCTAAAACAGTACGAATCGGTTGGCAACCCTATTTCCAAACTATGATACGCAAATATTTTTTTTACAATATGCAAAACGCGGTAAAATTAACAAAAAAAGCCATCTGCTACGAATTTCTTTAAAAAATTGGCAACTGGTCAAAGAAACGAAGTCGTATCAAATTCTCTTCAAAACTTTTTTGTTTCAGTGAAGGTTATAAAAAAGGACCCGAGAACAATGAATGAGTAAAAACAAGAAAGTCAAAGCCTAAAACGGCTTCAATTTCCCTGCCTCTTTATACTTTCAGTGACTTTCACGTTCCGTTTCACTCAATAAAATTTTGTACAGTACAATGTTTTGCACAACTTCTTTGTTTGTTCGAATGCAATAATTATTTTGCTCATTTAAACGATTTCACGAAAATATCTGAGCGAATTACCCACAACAATGGCGGGCACGGACACCGTGACACGACTTTCTATTGTATTACGAAAATTTGTCACACTACACGATTTTATAAACATTTTGTTTCGGGTAAAGATGGTGACTGACGAAACCGTAAAACGAAATAGCGGACGTTTTCTGTTGAAGTCTTTCAAGTCAATTACATAGACATTGCCGAATCAAAATCTCACCATTTTTGATAGATATTATCCTCTAATAAAATCAAATTGGATCAAAATCCACGCGTCTATTCTACATGGACATAGTCTTCAAACAATCAGACAATCAAACGAACTTTAAGATATTTTCATGACTAAAAAAATTTTGGTATAATTTATCAGCCGTTGTACAATAACCAATACAGAATAGACTAGATAAACCAAAATATCATTTACCAGTGAGCAAATATTAATATTGAATGAACGTATAATTTACGACTGTCTAAATGTACGATACCAATAAATCCGAATTAGGTCATTAAACTACGATTGAACCAAGTTCCGTTAGAACACATTAGACAATTAGGACACAGGTTCATGCCCATCGATAATCTATTTCTGGACATTGTCCGTGTTCTGTCTACATCGAATGTATAGGTCATTCACATCCCAAAATAGATTGCGTTAATCGATTATTCCTATTCTGTTATTCTTAATACTTTCAAACCATAGATAATATACACTCTGACATGAATGTAATAAATAACACTAAAATAATTTTCGTGCATAGAATTTTTGATGTAGTTTTTATCATCATCATCATTAGCCTGTAACTGTCCACTGCTGAACATAGGCCATGTTGCTCGGTCCTACGCTTTCATTACGTATTTTTAGTACTTACAAATCCAATAATAATAGCGCCCAACTACCTAAGTTCCCCACATTTCAGACTTCGTAAAGACTTTTGTTTGCTACCTCCTCATTACTAAGTCATGTGACTACCAAGTACAATAGGGGACGAAGTAGACTCGGCGCAAAGTATCCCACATTAGGCACCAAAGTGGAGAAGATTTCTAAACAAGTATAGAAAAAAATTGAAGAAACGTACTTACCAAAAAACGAACACCACTAGTTTCTTTGTAAAAGAAATCAGTTCAGAAAGCCCAACAATGACTCAGGTGTATTTCTGCAACGACATACTTACCACTTGCGCGCATGGCTTTAGAAGCCTGCTTATCGGTAGGTGGGCAATACAAAAACGTCGACGCGAAACCAACAAGGCAGCGGGCATTGTATTCAGAGAGCAATATAAGGAGAGCCTTTGATTTCCGAGAACCAACTCGGTCGGAGTGGAAAAAGATGTTGATTTCCTTAATGCCCCGTGCGCCGCTTGTTTTCGATAGATTCCAACCCGGTTGCTCTTATTGACTTTAGATATGGGAATGGAACTTAGTGCAGTAATACAGTTTCGATTGTAATTCAGTCTTTTCCTTATAGACGCCACATATTACTTAAGTGGCTGTATCTAGAAATATTAATTTTGAAAAGGATTTCCTTACATAAAGATAAATGCTAAGGAGGTAATGTTTTTAAACGTAGCAAAATATTATTTCAAAGATTTATGCAGATTAATATGTACGTAAAATTATTGCAAAATATCTTAGAATGTCCAAAACGTATTTCCAATATTGATAGCAAGTAACCCAGTGATACAAATGGTCAAAAGCCCCCGATATAGCTTAACCACGTTACTTAAATGTGACAAGTGAATCCATCAGCCATTCAACTTTCACAGCTGTCGTTCACAACTAAGACAAAATCAAACGATTACGACAACACCGTTAACATAGTCATTACTTCATATTTCATTACAAACACTACACTATTAATAAAATTGATTGCAAAAACTTGAATCCAAAGACTTCAGTTAAACATGTGTACATTGTTGGAATAAATAGAATAAGATTTTTTTTCATGAAATTACAAAATATATATTAGGATCACTGTCAACAACTTATATCATGACAATGTGTTTTTAATCGACATTTAATTAAAGTTACATTACCTACGTCTAGTTTGATCGCCATACGAGGTCAGTCTATAAATATGGCCGACGCCATTGCCAAAAAGGTTCAATTACCTGTAACAAAAAAATAAATAAATCAAAAACATGTTCACTGACAATAGAGATCAACAAACACGATAACAATACACGAAATATCCTGATCAAAAATGAACTTTATCACGCATAGTATAAAGTATAAAATACCTTGAATTTTGATAAAAGATTTAAAGTAGATCTTGTAGTTGTAATGGAAATCTGAAGTTATAGCAAAAAAACAAATAATAGAGTCGGTTTGAAATTCCTTGTAATCTTAATGTAACACGTGCCCAAGACCCTTTCAGTTTGAATATACTAAAAAACATACTAAATTAAATGATATATTTTTGCACGATACATTACACTTACTTGAAGTACCCTCTTAAATAAGATATTAAAATACTTAATCAAATTCTTAAAAGTAAAAGCGAGAGAAGAAAACAAAATTTCTATAAAACAATTATAAAGATAAAAAGCAGACTGTCTTACGCAATACTGCCTTTGCGGTTCTGAAATTGAGAATAACAGGGGAGGTTTTGAGACGCTGGTAATTGAATCTTCTTCCCGAGAGAGTCAAGCTAATCATCTGATTAGGACTATATGGTTTTCATGACCAATTACCCATACCATATAAATTCTTTAGACTGATTTAACCAAATTGGCATACACTTGTAATTTATAGACGTCGCAAGTAGGGCTTAAGATAATATATGTACAAAAGATTAAAGTACAAGGAAATTCTACAAGACTTCAATTACAGGTTTGAAAAATGAAGGTGGAACAAAAACATCGACTAGTGAAGTGATTTCGATGTAGCGTGGTTTAGTTATTTTAACCAATAAAATACGAGTTCATGACCAACCAGGACACTAGGTTGTTGCAATTTATTAGAAAATTTATTTGGATAATACTAAAGTGTAGTATTTGATTCCAAATAAATAGTTAGTAGAAAAATAATTTTAACAGTACGAAAGCTCATTGATCAAAGAAAATAGTTAAATATAACTGAAGTTCAGTCCAACCAACAATTCAAATTATAATATGGGGTACTTACAATTTATAAATTCATCAACTAGATACGATTTACAAATATAAGTAATAGGTGTAGGTAAGTCAAGCGAAGGTGGGTTAGCCTGTAATAAATAATTCAAATAGACAAAGATAATAAGATACAGCTGTGTCGAAACAAATAATTGCACAGATTATGCAAGAGTTGCGTTGTCGGAGCACAGATAAGCAAACAACTAAAATGTAAATTGTATCGCCCCATGTTTCAAATGAAAACATTACACTACAAGTCTTAGAGTTGTAAAAGCCTGGGCTTTCGACTCAGATTAGAACAAATGGTCATTTAGAATGGCAGAAAGGACATTTTAATAGAATGATGTATAAGATCGAATATCTGTATTGCAATCTAATAGCTAAACAAGTTATATTGCTCGATAAACTTGATATTTTAATTGATACCAATGATTACAAATATATGTTTAAAATCTATACTAATATCATAAATACGAAAGTGTGTTTATTTCTCCTTCCTTTACGGTGGAACGGAGTATCCTTATGATACGATTTTCGGTATGGAGATAGTCGAGAAGATGACGAGTACACTAGGATACTTTCTACCGCGAAAAAACAGCCCATTTCTGTGGGAAGATAAAATAAGGTGTATATTTCAGCCAAATTTAAGAATGTATTTATCATAAAAGCGTTGACTGGCAACCTATGATATTAAGAATTTACAACCTAATTATTGTTGTTCTTCTCTCACACGCGTCCGAAGCCGCGGGCCACATCTAGTGACAACATATACCTATGTTTTAAACGTAATATTAAAATCTTGTCATATTATCATAAGACAATTTGTATCCTTATATGTGTCAGAAGCTAACCCTCGATTACATGTCGATACAATTTTTGCTATTAATGATGATATTAACTTTTCAAAGAATGTATTTTTTTACCAAAAGTTATAAAGATCATTAAACTACATATATGAGTTCATCATATATTTCTGAAATCATTAAGCAGTGTCGCTAAGCGGAGCAGATTCTTCAAAATTTTGTTTAAATAGCCCAAATGAAAACCGTAGAAAACCTACAAGTGTAAACCTAAGCAAAAGTATTTAAAAATGGACGTGGGAAAATCGTGATAATTGATGAATAGAAATTAAATATAAGAAGTAATTATAAACCACCGTGTAATGTGTGCAATAATTCTAATTATACAATAAACAACTAACAAAGAAAATTTCAATACACATAAAAGCAAAGAGCCCAACTTGAATGGTCACAGTTACTAAGGAATTAATAAAGCTGACAAAGAACTGTCCTTTCATTTCATGCAGCCATTGATACAATCAACAGCACCAATGGAGCCAATCTCTGCAATCAGCTGCAGTCTAGACCGAGCCATTGTCGCCAGCACCGCCTGGCCGACGACCCCGACATAACACGACGTTACTCCCACATGACCTGAGTTAACATCACATTATCCAGAGAAATATCGATAAATTAAAAATTATACCAGCAGACGACAAAGGGTCATTTCTTCTTCAATCAAATTAACATTTGACAAAGGTTTTAAACACTGAAACGTTGAGAGGCCATTTTGATTAATAAATTTGTTCGTATATCAACCGATATGTTCTTATAAGTAGTACGCACTTAAACCTTGCGGATAAAACATAATTTTCGACAATGTTATTAACCCATCAAATATGTTAAAAACTAAGGAACTGGAATAATTGCTACGTAAAAAAATCAATGAAACGTAAGTTACAAAACTTAAGAATTAATTTAGAATATTTGCCGAGTAAGGAAGTAAAAAAACAGTAAAAAAACAAATATTTAAGTCAAAAGGAAGAAATAACATTACGGAAATATATATCTTTATTTCAGTTCGGATAATTAAACAAAGAGTTAAGTGTACAAGGTTTTGGTATGTTCGTAATTCTACACATATCATTGTCTAAAATTAGATAATGGACAGAAAATTTTACATTTTCTCACTTATGATCTATTTTATAATTATGTAAATTTGTATGACCAATTCTGTTCCGTTCTTTTTACACATCAACGGACTAAAAACATACAAACAAACAAACAAACAAACAAACAAATATTCTTATTAATGTCTAATATTATAACAGGACTTACTAACTACAGTCTCTACTACAATTCTATTCAAAGTTTGTCACAGGCGTTTGTGGACGGCATTGAATGGTGACACTGCAAGCACAGTTACTATGTATCGTTTAAAAAAATATATATTTTTTTACAGCCTATTTTTAATTTTATAAAAAAACTGTGTGAAATTTTACTATTATTACATAACTCTTAGTTTTAAAAATGTTGATATCGAATTGCTACGATCACGTAAACTCGTTAGTTAATCAACCAAACAAAAATATATAACGGAGAAAAAATCCAACGTCAAAGGATATTGGACCAAAATTTACGAGGACAATGAACTTCCTTCATAATTTACGAGTAATGAATCAGAATGATCGATACAAAAAACAAATCATTGAACTCCCATGACACTCCTTTTACATCAAACCAATTAGCAAGATACTCGCACTGATTTTTTTATTAAAATAGATGACAAACAAAGTGACTAGCCACCTGATGAAATTCTTTTTCGGGTTGACACAAGAGTGTGGTAGCTAACCAGATAGATTTCACCATATTTTTTTTAAACGCTAACACACTCATACCCCCGTAGTAGGATTCCGTGTCGCGGGTGGCACGAACAACACAAATATGACGTCACTAACACCCATGACCGGAGAACAAACATATATCTATCACATAAATATCTGTCCCGGCCGGGAATCGAACCCAGGACCCATCGCTTCGCAGGCAGGGTCACTACCAACTAGGCTACGGGACTGTCATTCAAATCTGTACTAATACTTATTATTTATGCGAAAATGTATTTGTTTGTCCTTCTTTCACAGGCAACGAAGAAAAGCTGTCTTTA
>DWPA01006380.1:0-11034 GCA_018251375.1 Calpodes ethlius
CCCCGAGGTAATTTTGACTTCAATACCAATGAAGAAGAGGGAAGAAAAAAGAAAAAAAAATGGCTCTCAAGCTCCCAGCCGGAAAACGACGAGTCGTTAAGCGGCTGACTCAAGCATGAGGGTGGTAGCTAGCCAGGCTGGCTTCACGGAAAGGTAATAGTACCAGTAATAATATTAATTAATTAATAATTATACTGGTAGTACCATCTTTATGTGAAGCCTTACCACCAAGAGCGCCGGGTTCTGTCGCCTTTTACGACACCCTTGTATGCCGGCATGGGATTGGGGTCAGTATTCTAAGCCGCCCCAATACGGCTAAAAAAGTGGCATTATGCAAATCGCAGACATTAAGAGACAATCTTGTCAATTCCCGTATCTATTATCTCCATAAGGTATCCTATGAATATACAAACCGGCTCGAGTTGTAGCTACTTTCAGCGATTTATCGAGTCCAAGAGAAGTTAGGTGTATTTTCAGCTGTGCCGCACTATAGAGATTACAGTGGTCAAATATGGACTTAAATATCAACCTATTAGCATTGGAAACAATGGAGATCTGATGACCAAACGTAACTTAGTCAGCACCCTCCTTATATTCCTCAGAATACGTTATGGGATGTACACGAGAGCTGCAAGAGTTAATTCACTTATCAATCTTCCACGAGGACGCCTCGATATGCGGCGAGTTTCCACTCTTTCGTTTCACTTTCTGCGAAAGATTGGAATTACTCGCGTTGGTGTTTCTACTCATAATGTACTCGGCGTCTTTGGGCGAGAATGACCAGGGTGTTAAGTTAATGCGCTTTGCCAATTCAATCCACATCAGATGGTTTTGTAGACTATACAACCGTAAAATAAAAAAACCAAAACATTTTTTTACCTCGCAGTTTCATTTGCTACAAGTAACCTTGCAATTCTATTAACCTAATTGCGTGTTATATTTACAAAATTACTCGCCGGTGTAAAAAAATATAGATACAAAAATACGTAATATTACCAGGGCGCAAATGTGATACTAAGGCTGTGGTTTCAGTTTTGCTTTTTGAGCTATTAATAATATATATACTTCACCCGCCAAGGAGTGAAGCAAATCCATTATATAAATATTAAAACTCAGAAAGCAAATTAAACTACTTTACTCCGTATCACGCGCGTGCGCTGGTAATTTTACCATTTTTAATGCTTCCATACTATCCTATCCAAGTGACTCATATTTACATAATCGCTTAAAGCCACTATTCCTTAAAAATTATGGCAAACATGTTGTTTAGCCTTGCTAGTGAGGACAACGTACGCCTTGGAAATTGTACAATTATTATGATAAATATATGTTTACAATACATTAATCATATAAACGAAATATATTACACATAGATACATGTAACCCAGCCTTTCCCGATTAAAATTATATGTAGCATGTACAGCTGTTGGAACTATTTTGGAATTTGGATAAAACCAGGTGGCGATGGTGCTGAATGCGGATATTCTATTGAAAGTCTAGTCCAGGTGTTAACGGAAGGTTGGACTGGACTCCCGGTCATGGAAAGCAGGAGTGAAACGAAATTATGTTGACTGATGTCGGTCATTTCTTTATGTGTCCATGCCATCCGCAACACAGAGAATCCAGGGTGGATCTGGTACTGGAAAACTTCCGTAACACCGTAATTTAGATGGTAGAGGTAAGGCTCGGCAGTACACAAAGAATTGGAAGGTAGAAAGATGATACTTAGATGGTTAACCCCTTATAATAAGTCTTACGACACAATTGTAGGGGGTAAACGAAACCTAAGCAGACACATGATGAGTCGAAAGTAAAAGGAATGACATTAGAAGAATATATAAGTTAAGTATACATATATATTACACATCACAAGTATGTATATACACAAACGCGACGTCCGAGAATACACTCACAGCAGCAGTCAACAGAGTTAGTATCCTGGAATTCACACGTCTCCGAGTGAAGTGTGATCCAGTTATATAGAAGAAGAGATGTTAAATTTGGCGATAGTCCTGATGTATTGCCTATTACATGTGGTTTTGAATCAATGAACCTGTAGCCCAAATACGTTGGTAAAGGATATCACAATGTTTGCAGTGAGGTATCAATTTACGTCCATACCAACGACACAAGAAATCCTAGCAAACTTATTGTGTTTTTGGCAGATGGGAAGCTGTTTTGGGGCAATCTTCAGGTGTGTCCATGAAACAGGTTGAACCGCTAAGATGGAATTTGGGAGGAATGGTTCAATCACCTGTTGATTGCTGCACGAAATCATTGAAACCTGCACTTTAGCTAGTAAAGGAACGTTGAAATGGACTGGTCACGGATAACATGGCACAAATGGAGATCTTCTGTCGGGCGTCAGTTGGTGATGTTATAATTTAGTATGGCCTTGTCATCCGCAACACTAGGAATTCCAACAACCCTTTCTGAATATGGAAGAATTTGTACCGTTTTGGGGATAATAGGTCCATTTATCAAGGTGAAAGAGATTTGATGTTACTTATACGGCGGAGATAGAAAGAACTATAGCTTAGATTACTCCAAGCCGATGATACATCGTGGATAGAAAGCAAAATAAAAAAATCGGTCCAATCTCATTTAATAGAAGGAAATAACAATGCAACGGATAGAAGAAAGTAGCGCTTTAAGTCAAAAAATAAGAACGAAACGTAATAATGCAGAAACCCCATTTGCCATGGAAAATAGTTTTTAACACGGAAAGATTTTTGAAGAGAAAGATCAGCTAATCGTAGGAGTAATAAAGACTTATCGTGGACCAACCGACTCAAACTGGTTCACGTTAAGTCATCGCACATTGGATAGACATTAACTTAGTATTAGTTCTGTTGACTGCGTGAGGATGAAACTTCTCAATGCACACAAACGTTTTTAATTAACACGAAGATGCTGCTATCCATCCTATGTCCCATTAGTCGACTTCTACGACATCCCGGGAAGAACGGGAGTGGTACTATTCTAACCCGGCACCACACGGGGACACGCGGAAACCATCCTTAATCGTGCTAATTTTTACACAATCTTCGCCAACTTATGTCTGTTCGATAACTAAGTATTTTACAAAACTACTTTTTTCAAATGGGCATTCAATGTCGACTTGTGTTGCATATATATACAATTAACTTATCAGCACTTCATTATCTAGAAAAATACGATGTATTAAAAGCTTTACACATCATTTATGTATATTGTATTTTTTTATTTATAGAATAATATACCAGGATAACTAATTAACTTATTTTTTTTTTTTAATTTGTCTGCGCTAAATTTTGTAAATATTTTTATATGTACAATATCAATGCCTGATTGTAGAGCTTCTCTGTAATGTAAAACATCATTCCATAATAATTACATTAATACATAATCATTATACTGAAAGTGAAAATCGAACGAAATTCTTTAACAGATAATGAAACTTAATTAATTAAGACGCAGCAATGAAAAGATTAATAATTAAATGAAAATATTCCAAAAATATATAATGCAAATCACAGTCGACAAATAAAAAAAAATTATGTAAAATTTACTTTGTTTAAATGTTAATTGTAAAAACGTGACTTATATATACAATTCTGTTAAAATCACGAGTATTCTTAATTACTGTTTGAAACCGTTCTTCAGTTTTCGTCATATTGTACATTTTGATATTAAATACTACATACATTTTGATATTAACTGAACCATAATAAGACCATAGTTACGGTGACATAACAAAAAAACAAAAGTAAATCGAAAAGGCGATAAATGAAACGAATGAATATAGACTATATAAAAATTGCAAGAATTAAAAAAAACAGACAATTATTATACAATTTCATCAATATTACGTCACATCAAATGAATTTAATTCATACTGGAGAAACTATTATCGATTCAAGCGTAAATAAATCAAACATACCGTAAATACGTAGCACTACTTTGTTTTATTATTCTGTTTCTAGATGGCGTTACTGTTCGTGGTAATGTTGCTGGTGAGAGGCGTGGTGAGGCTGCTAACCCAAAAACTAAGTAGTCGTACTACAGTCATATTTGCTTTAAATAGCTTCAATACAAGAGATTACCAACTTCTTCACTCATTCCTACCGCCGCTTTCCTTTAGCGGTAGGAAGGTAGTAATGAGGTTCGCTATCATTAACATAATTTCCCACATGATAATGGCTGTATAGATTAATTCATTACGTAATTTTTAAGATGATTTGGTTTGAAGCAGATAATAAATACATATAAATATATATACATTTTATGTGGTGAGGGTAGCAAATGATCCTATAGTGCCACCATCCCCTGCCGCCTATAGACATCTGTGACAGACCTCGAATGGTGCTGCAGGAGGGATCGCAGTCAGTTAGTATTAGGTGTTAAAAAGAATATCACTTATTATTCGTTGGTAAGAGGACTGTAGGTGTAGATTAGTCTTGTCAGTAAACATATAATCCAGGTGGTCATTTTTACAATTGTTCCAATCGAAGTTGGTCACAGAACTCACGTTGCTACCCCAGAGGACAGATAGTCGCCTCTTGTTTAAGTGTAACCGGCAACCATACACCCTTCCAACCAAACACAATTGCCATACGACAATTGTACACGGCATAAGTGGGTGAGGTGGTGGTACCGCCCCGGGCGAACCGTACATGGGCTCTACCACCTATCACAGCGGTTGCGGACTTTGGTAAAACGTACCTTATAACAGTATAAATTATTATAACATCGGAAGAACTGTGGTTTTCTTAACACGTACAAACACACTCAAACATGCGCGGGCGCATGCTCTCAAACATACACACACTAAAACACACCCACACACACGCACGCATTCACATACACGCGCACGCGCACATTCATTCACACAAACAAACACACACACACACTAAGATACTAGTTCGCCTTCGTATAGGCTTATAATATATGTTAGTCTTAAACTTAATAGATCCATATTCTACCTTTGCGTCGTTGCGTCTCCACGTACAAATTTACATTTTTCATAATAAACATAAATCTAAATGAATTAATCTCCAAGTACCGTTGCATTACAGATCTGGATAGATAAGTATAGTTATTTCCAAAAGTAATCATTTCATCAAAGACTTCCAAATAAGAATTAATATTACATTAGATTGATATAAATCTGTAAGCCACTGACAGTAATAGATAATGTAATCGATAGCCGATGTAGATAAGCGACGAAAAAAGTATATTGCTTAAAATTATTATTTAAACCTAATATTAAAAGTCGTCATTGTTGTCTAGGCATGAGAAATATGCGTAATTTTAAAATAATTTCCTTACATAAAATTAAACTTTTTTAATACGAAAGTAATTATTAAATGTGCATAAACTGAGCAGAAAAGAAAAAAAATGTAAAGTGACATCCAAGTCTATGACAGTATTATCTATGGTTTATGATTTAGGGCTGGCACATTATCTTATCTACTCGGAGCGGGAACGTGACAGCCACACTTCTCGTAACTAGGCGATGACTACGTTTCCTAGATTAAAGGTTTGCGCTAACCCTAATTCTTGTCATAGATTATAAAGTCACGGCAATGGCGCCAAAATGACGGGCATTAACAATGTTTAGAATTTTCTATTTCGAATATTTTTTTAATCTGTAATTTTAATTTTTCTTTCGTGCTAATTTCTTTTACAATTAATTAATTGTGTTAAATTTCTTAATAAAATAAGCGGGTATTCTGCCTAGATTACAGCTGCCTATTTTCAGACTCGTTTTTTTAGTGGCTTCTTAACAAACAAAAATAAATCCATAACAATTAAATGCATTATCACTGTCATATTTTGTATCAAATAGTTATTTATAATCACTGAATATTCTCGATTGGTAGTCACAAGTGATGCTCAAAAGTAACAATACATATTATATAAAGAAAACTGGACAAACTGAATAAATAAAAATTACATAAAAACAAGATATATCGATAGATAAATATAACGAAGACGCTTAGCCGTATTCAAGCGGCATTGAACACTGACCTCAATCTCATGCGGGCACTTGATGGTATACTTTCATACAAGGGTAGTTTTAAACTGGTATTATCACCTTTCCGTGAAGCCTGCCTGGTAATCTACCACCCTGATGGAAGCAGCCGCCAGAAAACATGCTGTGATCCGGTAGACACTCGAGAGCCAGTTCTTTCTTTGAAATACATCGTTAATGCCTTTAGGGTTTGCCGACTGCCATGAGCGGTGGTAGCCACCTACCATCAAATTGATCATCAGCTCGTTTCTGGACGGGTCGTAAGTTTTTATTGCTGACTGATTTCACTACCAGGCTTCGCTTGAGACAACGACTTGTACCGAAGAACACGCCGCCGTCTGTAATGGTCCCATTAGTCGCCTTTTACGACATCCAGGGATCCGAAGGAGTGGTGCAATATTCTACCCCGACACCACACGGGGAATGCAATCATAATAACGATCTATAACGCAACGTTACTTGGAAATCATCTACAAGCAATACTAAAATCTCATGCAGGCACTCAATTAACAGTGAGATTTTCTTTATCATTTCATTTCTGCCTACGTTGTTTGAGAATATATCCTTCGAACATATCCTTAACGCTAAACATCCGCCGATGCTTTAATGTTAAAAATAATAATAAATTATATATAATTAATAGATTCTACTTCAAATAACTACACAATACTAAAACCTAAAATATTTTATGCAATAAAAGGTGAATCATGAATATAATATTAGAATAATTAACTTATCATTATAATTAAATTATTGTTATATACACACTACTTTTCCTTTTAACACGATTTCGATCAAATGTCACTTCAGTGAATTATATTTTACAAAAATCCTTAACCTTAAAATACTAATTTGGGGTACATACATTCATTATCCTAGCTCAAATGTAATCCCAATGATGGAGGTCTCTTTTTTAATGAATATGAAAGAATCATACGCACAAGCATTCATCTGATGTCATCCATTGCAGTGAAACATACCGTGATAGTTAAATAAAAAGAGACCTTATTTAGATGAGACTACGTATTATTAAGCGCCGCTGATAATTATAATATCCTTCTCACCGAAACACGAAGTTGCTAGAAATTACTCGTTTTGCTTTGCAAATTTGATGATAAACCTACCTCAGTCGAACTGTTCAATAACTACCTATAGTTAAGTAGAGATGTTTCATTTACAAAACGTAGCACATACATAAACTGTTGTTTTATTTTTATATATAAATGTTTTACCATTTAATGATACGATCACAATGCTAATGTTTATTTACAAATGATATGGTTCTCTACCTCCAGAATATATATTTACAAATCTTCATCTGTATATTCTTATTTAGTTCTCGATAAAGGTCATTTGAAACGACTTAGGCCGTCGCACAAATTGTGGTCTACGTTTTTGATTTAAGTCTCGAGAGATAAAGTGTCTTTCAAGAAATTGTGAAGAAGATCACGGCCATAGAATTTAATGGCGAAAGTGAAGGAATAGAAGGGAGAGAAGATATTGAGAATGAGAATAAACGTTGAAAAATAGAACTTTAGATATCAAGAGAGGAAGAGATTTTCTTAATGACCAAGATTTCATACAGTTGTTTTCACTATAGAAGAAGGAATAAAAGGTAGGTACATTTTAAGAAGTAAATGTCAGATAATAGATAGACAGAATGTATGTTTCACGTATAAGTAAGAGTAGGAGTGAAGAAGAAAAAAGAGAGAATTGGGTAATTTGATCGTATTGAGAAGATAGTTAAGAGTAAGGTAAGTTAACTTGCATTACCGTCAATCGTATCATAAATAAGTACGAAGATATCTTAGAAAGACTAACATAACGAAAGGGGAATAACAAATCAACATATGAGATGTACTTGAATGAGCATGCATGACATTACAGAAAACAGCTGAAGAAAAGGTGATGTTGGATAGAAGTATCTTAAGAACGTCAACAAAGGATAGTCAAAGAAAGAGGGAAGATAGTTCAATTTACAATTAACTTTCTACTTAAATATGGAGAAACATGCGTCTGTAATAGAATGATACATTGAGTCAAGTTGAAACCGAGCGGGTGCAATGTGCGACTGCCATAATGCCGCTATTTAGTAACGATTAACACATTTTGTTTGATTATTTTCAATAAGATCCAAAATCTCGCATATCGGTAAAGGTATCAATTTACAACTATATGAAGATCTTTTGCTTTACAGTCTATTTTGATTGTATTGTATATCGAATCCAATCCTGACTTTTATAATTCGGTCTCAAACAACTCCCCATAGGTCAACATAACATGCAATTGAGAATTGGGGCGTAAAGCCACCATCAATGGCCATTCCAACATGTTAAGGCATTGCCTTAAAAGTTCCAATGCTACGGTGCATACATTTGCAAGGGTCCAAATGTTGGAGGTGATTAGTAAGACGTACAGCATACGCTCAAGGAATGTCATGAAAATGCTTCCGAGCGACGAGTTTTGGTCGAACTGATCAGGAGAGATCTTTTCTCGCCACTAGTCCTGATACAACACAACGAAATCTGATGCTCCGGCGATGGTAAAAGATGGGCTTCGAAAACCTTCGCCCAGCGCGATGGTTTGATTGCAATAATTCGAGGTGTGTTTAATCTCTTCCCTGAAACGAAGGGTCCTAGAGCATAGATGGGCGGGATGGTGAACAACCCGAGGTCGCATGTTCTTATACTACCCGAAACCTAACGAGACCGAGGCGTCCACGAACTTTAGCCACTAGCGATCGCCCATCCAATTCCTGACCGCACCTAAAGTTGCTTAGCCTGGTCGATCGCATACAATGACACTAACTATGGGCAATTAGTGCCTCAAGCTACTGAGGACTATGACAAAAATCTCTCCACTCCTTAGACCCAAGTGTAGAGACATCCGAGCAGGAAAGAACCTAGTTGGGTTATGTTGATTAACCGCTGGGGGATAGCAGTCGATTTTTCTTTCGCGGTAGATGTCCGTAATACACAGGAAGACGCCGCGCTCATCTTCTGGATTGTCCCTTTAGTCGATTTTTACGACATCCCGGGAAGATTTGGGAGAGGTGCTATTCTATTCCGGCACGACTCGGATTTTATCCATCCAACGTTGAAAACTACGCGGTGGAACCAATTAATGATTCCCTTTCTTAATATTTAAACCTTTCAGCAAAAGGTAACCGTGTGTTTTCAACACTACGAACTATCGAGGAATATTTGTAAAAAAACACAAATAAAGATTAAAATTGGAATTGATTGCAAGCTGCCTGCTTAGGATGAGAATTTAGCAGTGATAGCTCGACAATCATTTCGGTTTTTAAGTACCAATTAATAAGATAAAAAATTTAATGTATTTAATCTAATGATAACCTGTAACAAAACAGTAACGTTTGGCTATATGCTCAATTCGAAGACATCATCGACGAACAGATGTCTTTGATTATTTGAGTCCTTAAGTATTTGATATGACTCATATGTCAGTATGTTAGGATGCCCAGTCTTGATAACTAGAGATTGGATCTTCAGAAAGACTGAACTAGACAACAGTCAATTATTTAATTAGAGGAGTCAATGCGATGGAAACTGACATTTCAGTTGTGTAAGGTAACAAGGTAGCGCCTTTTAAATTTACCAATTTCATTATTAACAATAAAAACCATTAAAAAAATATGATGAAACTGCAAACAAAGAACTTGTCTTGCCAAGTTATTATGTTTAACAAAAAGATATCGCACTAAAACAAAATCAAAGTTAAAATCCTGAAGTTCTTGATAGATTCTCATCAGTGTTCTGTTTAACTTGATCATCTGAACTCGAATTCTTAGAAGTCAGAACGTATTTTTCGATATCCTTAACAATTTCACCTTGCCCGAAGAAATTACATTTCAGTTTGAATTTGTATATCTTATTGAAAATAATCACAATAAGAAATTTAACATTAGGCACAAAGGTATACTATACTTTAAAATCTTTCATCGCATTCTTTTAATATAATATGAAAAATACAAAACGTTATGTCATACATTTTTAATACTATCGTAACTAATACTTTTACTGTTATCTTATAGATAGTATCTATTATTTTTGACTCTTGCTTTACTGACTTTTGTCTATATATACAAGTTTTTTTTTCCTTAACCTTATTATCTACTTATCTTATCATTTAAATGACGTTAGAAAACTCATCGCGATGTTTTATTTCAAAACGATGACATAAAACTAACTAAAAAGGGGGTAGTTGTGAAAAATTTGGAGATCATCGAAAACCTATGAAATGACTCAGCACTAATACCACACAAATGACAAATAAAAATAAATGGAGTTCGATTTTTTGTAATAACATTGAAATTAGTTTTCTAATGTCATCAAATGGTTTTAGCTATAGCTAATTACAATTACGCAATTACCTAAAGTAAACTCACAGGGTCAACTATTTGTACATCGCCCTTCACGTTTACTTGACTTATTAAACATCTATTTAAACCAAAACTTTAGAAAGTTTTAACAAGATTTGTTTGACGTCCGAGAAAAGACACCAAAATTTTAGCGCGCTTAAATTCTTAGCTTCACGTCCGTGGCAAACAATAGATCTTACAAACACCATCGCAGATATACGATCAGTTTATTCCATACTAACTCACTCTCCTGCAATCGCCACCTCAATTTAGACGTTCAGATGAAGACTTCCAGTTTTGTGGGCCGTGGCGAAATCTAAATGGAGACAATCAAATACTAAACCCTTATCGCCTAATCCATACTCATTTTATAAATGCGAAAGTGTATTTGTTTGTCCTTCTTTCACGGCGCAACGGAGCTCCGCTATGGCTTCATTTTTTGGTTAGTAGATAATTGGGAAGACGTCGAGTACTAATTTTTTCTCCGAATAAAAATCTCATTTTTGTGGAAAGACCCATTGTGATATATATTTTAATCAAATTCAAGTGTAACAACAAAACGTTGACCAGCAACCAGCGATAGACAGGAATTGACAACCTTTTTATCGTTGTTTTTATCTTCCATGTGTGCAAAGCC
>DWPA01006381.1:0-11033 GCA_018251375.1 Calpodes ethlius
CACACTGTTAACGAACAATTTAATGAGAATGTAAACAGTTTTACAAACGATTAATGATCGCAAATTCTATACTTGAGTTATTGGAAATCCCGTAACTAATGTGGTTGGTACATGTACTAAAGAGACTCATCGCTCATCTTTAACGACGTGTCTTTGACTACGTCATAGTTTTTAAATGACCGTTAATTTTTTTCATTAAATCTAATCAGAAATAAAATGAATATGTTTTATATTAATGTAAACATAAGTCAGTGGTATGTAGAAGGCAAGGTATTTAATTTTACGTTGATTTACTGACGAATTATAGATTATTGTATGGACTGGTTTATATAGAAGTAGTACTCACACTCTATCTAATTACTATACTCAATCGTTTTCAAGCTATCTGTGGATACCATCTGGATAAGTTGGTAGGTAAAGTAATAAGGACTGAAGACATGACGATTATGAATTTATGTCAGTAAGACAAACTAAATATTTGGCAGAAAAAAATAGTTATTAGGAATCGCAATACCTACAGACTTAATGCTAAATTTTTAATTAACTCAGACGAGAATGAAGTCCTGGTAAGTTTCCGGCCCAACAAGTATTGCAGGAGCTGCATTACTTCTACCTCTACGATACTGCGATAGAAACATTTTTTTTGTGATAAGGTCATTTTCTTGGGACAGCAAACGAGTTTGTAGTGACACGATATTCTGCCGTAAATGCACATCTGCAATACACTCCGAAGAGGTCTAGTAGTTAATAAGTAATGTTTTAGGTGCTAATAAGAATCTTAGTTAGTTATTTAATTTGTTTCGTTAGTAAGAAGTATGTTAGTTAGTCTTATTACTGAGTAATAGTAATTCTAGTATTCCAGTTAATAATCGTCTGCAATTTGCCCTACTCAAAGTTGATCATAGATAAACCTACCTACCTATAAAACTCTACCTCTATGCAAAAGTGCTCTTGACCTTAAACTGAATGTACAAGTTTCAGTGACCTCCAACTGCAGGGACCTGGCTTCATAGCCTCAACTGTTGCTAACACTATTACATAATTTAAATTATAATATACGCTTAATCCTATAATAAACATGATAGGTACCTTCAATAGGTACTATGGGTACTTCCGTGTACAGCTAACTCGCTAGATTCATTATGGTAACTCATAATTATCGTAACTCACGGCAAATAATGTGTTGATAAAGGATAATGGAACATTATACTGACAGTCAAATGTCATCCATAATAGCACCATATCCATTGTTATTTCATTTATATTCACATGATTCAACCCATTCTTTTCGAATCATGCTGACCGCCGTCGCTTTGCTAATATTACCAACTCTGGCAGCGAGCTCTGGTGAAGGTAACATTCATTTGCTAGAAGATGAAGTTGGTGTCGCTCTGCGTTCTTGTTCGTACAATGAAAGCAGTGTACAAACAAGGAGTAATCAAAGAAATCGCCGAAATACCGACGTCGACGATCGGAGCAGACACGGACCTAATATAGACAGTATAAAACAAGACAAGATGGACATATTTGCTCATGACAAATGGAATACTTCTGAAATGTATGTCTTAAAGGGAAAGGAAGAAGATATTCCTAGCTATGGCCGAACCGATAAAAGTGTGAAGTATGTAAAGACTGCAACAATGCCTTCTGGCAATAACCGCAATTATACCGTAGATAATTTACCTCGACGAAAGCGAAATGGTTATTTAATTAACAAAGCAGATAACGGACAGGTATGTTTATGAGATTTTTGTTTGATTCGTTAAAAAATACTACCAGTGTAGCCCATTACTATATTAGTGTACTATTATTGGGTTGAAAACCAAGCTAATACTGGACGGTTATCATAGTCATTGTCGTTTTTCAGTATCTCAATTTCGCAGGACATTTTGATTTTCAACCGTTGCTTTCAATGTTATATTTTTTTTTTTCCGACGACCAATTTCCCTACATTTTTATTTCTAAGCCGTAATTATTTTCTTCTCTCTTCTTTCTTGAAACTATTTCGGTTAATTATTTAAGGCTATCGGCTACATCCTTTGGTATTGATGATGTCCATGGCCGACAATGACCAATTAATATTAGATGACGTGTTTACTTGTTTGTCAGCTATTAAAAGTATATACACTAATTTTGATGATGCCATCATGTTAATGATTAAAGGTAAATAATTTATTAAGATAACGTAAATATATAGTGACCATTAAGCTATAAGTACTCTATATGAATGTATACACCTTTATGACCTCCAAGTGCAATAACACTTATTTTCCTTTCCAGTGTCTTAGGCAATGTGTATTCACCAATTTACACGTGGTAAGAACTAAAAAACTTCTACACTTATTTACATACTTCTAAAACGTAGGCAGTATATCAATAAAAGTGATTAATGACCAAAACCGCATCTTTGTCCGGGAGCGTTTACCTACTTAGCTTCTGTTATGCGTGTCTGTATCTACAGAGGTAGTCTTGTTTCATACGAGATAAGTAAAAATAATTCTTTATCTCAATCCTCTACCGATAAATCAAATTGTCGTCAAATATGTCAGAAGCTTATAAGGATTATATTATTATTAAATCTATTATAATCAAATATAATTCCTGGTTATCTCTCCACGAAACCTGCCTGGCTACTACCCTCTCACATAAGTCAGACGTTAAAAACTAGAGTTTCCAGCTCGACAGCCAATACTTTATTCATTCCCTCTTTTTTTCTTGGCCCGTAACATATCAATGATGTTTTTCCCTTAACGTTAAAACCTATATTTAGTACAAATTTTTCAATCCTAGTACACGAATATTATGTGTTATATAATTTCATCTTACCTGTAAATTTAATTATGATTTACATAACAGTAACCCACGTCACTATCAAACGTTGTTATTGAGAAAACTAATCCATTATGACTTGATTAGGTGGATGAACGAGGGATACCCCGCGAGGCTGAACTTTGGAACAAGGTGCAAATAGCACTGACGTCACAGCAATCCCGCACAGTGCTTCGGGACCAAATTCGAGCATGTTTTCAGGAATTGCAATCAGGTAATGATAATAAAAATATTAATAATATATTTACGTTTATTACTCTCTATCTGTCTATCAGCCTTTAAAGGTCCGCTACTGGACATAGGACTCCCCTAATTTGCGCCATTCAAACCGGTCCTGATCCTTCTGAATCCAGCGAATACCCGTTGTCTTCTTAAGGTCGTCAGTCCAT
This sequence comes from Calpodes ethlius, assembly GCA_018251375.1. Taxonomy (NCBI): domain Eukaryota; kingdom Metazoa; phylum Arthropoda; class Insecta; order Lepidoptera; family Hesperiidae; genus Calpodes; species Calpodes ethlius. The sequence goes on from DWPA01006381.1 coordinate 3,219, forward strand.
CTGATTACAGGGCGACCTACTCTCCTTTTTCCGATTTGATTACTCTATCTGATTCTAAATATGATATTGAATCATGTAAATTGTATTGCATCCTGTGTTACAATTAAATCTAGTGTTTCCAGATGAAACTTGTTATCCTTAACTTGGCTTGGCTTTGGTGATATTTAGCACATATTATATTTCATGGGAAATTGTCAAGCCTAAATGAAGTATTTATTGAAAAAATACTACATAATATTCTTATTCGTATAATAATCTTATACGTAATTAACTCGCCAACATTAAACAAACTAAAGAAGTGATTTATATATTTCAGAGGACGAAGAGAATGGCTGTTCGTACTCAAACAAACTTGAACGCTGTCTGATGTTACGCTTTTCAGATCGAAAATTGAATGGTAAAGCTTAAGACCGTATTACGACGATGACTAAGAACGGATAAGCAATAAAATGTTTTTTTTTTCTTTTTAATATTTTAATAACGTAATTTAAAGCAATACTGAAAATCCAATTTCTCTTTTATTTTATTCTTCATCTGTACATCGACCTTAGCGCATTTGGTTCATCCCTTGTTCAACAGGGTACTCTATTCAAAAACATTTGAAGTTGCATGAACTTTAAACTCAAAGATTAACCACACCAACTTTACCACAGCTTAATATATACTTAACTCATGCGTTCGATATTTAAAATTCGGGATGTTAAAAAGAGGCTTGGTACAAAGCTTACCAGCGAAACTGACACGATAGCACGTAGACTTCTTCAACTGTGTTCAAAATACATATAAGTAACATTTATATTAAACGGTAAAAAAATTACAATACGGCGAGAATGAAACATAGTTAGGTATCCGCAAAAGTACCTAGATACATTTATTTATATAATAGATCTTGGCCTATATGCTTGGAGAACGTTTGAGCCCCTAAGCCATCACAGATATAAAATAACCGGATAACCAGGGTAAGAGAACGGTTGAGGATGATATATTACAGGTTCATCCAAGCTAACATTATTTAATTCGTGAGGGAAAATTTGCTTTGGTAATGGAAAATCCTTTAAGTGTTTCTTTTGTCCTCTAACCTGAAAACAGAAATAATGAAAGCCATTGCTTTTAAACTCATTTCTTTTGACCTATACAAACATAGGCTCACCCAGATTCTGAACCGGGGGAGAGCAAATTATTTTATTTTTGGCCCAGTGTATGTCTTCCATGTAGTGTAGGTACCTGCTTTTGTACATGAAAGTCCTTATTTACTATACGTGTGTCTCCCCTTGGGCTAGAACCGATTTACTCTCCCCTGGACCAAAATCCTCTTTGCCTTATCACCCCAGTTCAGAACCTTGGCAATAGTTGACCGAGGTACCGCTAATGGTAAAATATCTATTGCGTAACGTATAAGTGTTATACGAGTGTGTACGAGATACACCAATTTAGAAATTATCTTGCTACGGCCATTGCACGTAAGTTATTGAAAATTATATTGCAATAAAAAACTAGGTCATTGAATATTTGTTTTTTTTTTAATACAAAAAGCCGACAAACGTACGTACGAGTCACCAGATGGTAAGTAGTCACCATCGCGATGGACATCATTAATTCCATACACATTCTATATATATTACAACGACTCACTTCCCTTATAGTGAAACAGAAGGATCGATTGTTTATATTTCACACCATAGACTAACTAATATGGAAATACGAACAATGAAACCTTTCTTTTGATTTCACCATGAGACCTCATAGTATCGTTTGTGAATCCGGGTCCAAGTCTTATCATATTAATAACTTCGTAATAATATATAGATAATATAATTCTTGTGCAAAGCTTTATCACCGTACAGGGCTGGTATCTGCCGCTTCTTACCACAAATGATTTAATATTCTAGGCCAATGTTGAAGGGCAAACGGGCAATTAATTATATTTAAGCTTACTTGAGGGAACACTGTTGACTCACAAATACAAAATAAGGACAGTACAATGTAAAGGTTAAAAATCATTACGAGTTATGTAGTAAAAATTATACCAAAGAAATAAAATGCAACCACAATAAATAATAAAAAATGTATTGTTTCACTTCGCCAGACCATAAAATAGTAATAACTTAAATTATACAGTAAATTGTATAGAACCAGTATGATTCAATTGAAATAACTTTGTTTAAACTTGTTTTTTACGGAATGAGATCCTCATAACCAAATAAGTTCATATGTGATTTTCTGATGATAAAAAAATATTTTTATTAAACGCCACATAGTATAAATTTGGTTGTACTGTCTTTCTAATGACCCTTTCACATCTGCGGTAACGTTAGCGTAAACTGACGCGACCAAATGCGCATTAATTAACGCGCTAATTTTAAGCTTGGTTACATTAATGTAGTTCTATAGAAATATTTTATTAAGTACTGTGTTAATTAACTAATTGCTGAACACTGAATTGTTGAACACATCTGCATAGTACAATTTTTAGCGCACTAATTAACGAGTTAGGCCGCAGATGTCGCAGTTTTTAGATATTTAGGTTTATAGGCACAGGTTTGAGGTAATAATTTATATTGGGAATTTATACTCATCTAAATTTGTAGAAAAGTTGATAATAAGTAGGCATATGTAAAACTTATGGCTCTCATATCTGAATATTCAATAGAACAATGTCTATAAATCCAAACGCTTCTTGAAATGTCTCAGTATGCCAAGTCCTGGAGCTGGTTTCCACCGAAGAGCAGCAGAACAGAAAAAGGATGCTTAATAAATAATCAATACTATAATGTTATTGCCAAATAGCATGTACAAAGCTTAGATTGTAGGACTTTTTACAAGTGTTTGAAATATTTTTAGTAAATTATTTTTGTACATTAAAAAAGTGACAGTGAAAATTTAACTGCTTGTCATATCATAATTAGTTCATTGTTAGTTCTTGTCAATAACAACAATTATATAGTATTGATAAAATCAGATGTCCATGAATACATGAGTTTTATTTAAACTGTCCTTTTATCCTTTAATATAATTTAAAGGATGTCTTGATAAGCTAAGGTTATCAAAATCAAAACATCTGGCAGTGCTGCTACTCAGTTTTGTCATCAAAGGGACATACTGTATATTAGGCTTTTTTGCATGAGTGTGTAACAGATAAGGTGTGTATGTGGTGGAAATCTCACAAAGTGTATCAATCAACAGTGCTAAAATGAACACTATATAGTTTTATTATGATTTTTAAAGTAATCTGAGGCATCTAAATACATTTTTAATGACTTTCCCTAACTGTGAGCAAGTGTACGGTACAAAATAATATGCCATGCAATTCCAATTGAACCATACAGAGATCTGACTCTTAAACTAACATGTTTACACATCAATGTGCTGCGGGAGCAAGAATTGACAATGTTAAAGTATTCAGAGACAGAGGTGGATGATTCTGACACACTTTAGGTTGAGATTGTACATGTTTTGACCATCTGCACACATGCATTAGCGATTCCCGCTCACTAACTGACAGCCGCTCAATTAAAGTATACAAAATGTGGTACGCTGCAATGTCAGCAATTGTCATTTGATTGCCAGTTAAATATGTAGATTTTTCTAACGAACTATTAACTCCTTGTAAAAAGTTCTTGGCGAATGTAGGATTGACCGTCGCTTGATTAACGTACATGACGATGTGTTCCAACCACTGGTAACTAAGCAATGTTTGTTCCTGACTCATTTTAAGTCCACTCCGAGTCGCTAAACGTAGTATAATACTAGCAAAACCTTCAATATTTTCCTTGTCAAGTACTGTAGTCAAGACCTACAAAGAATTGTGCATTAAAAATATAAAATTAAAGTTCTCGAACATGTGGCAAAACCAATATGTGTATTATATTTGGTCTTCAATTCTTCATGGTCTTACCCTATCTGTATTATAACACACTGTTCCTATGGGTGTATCAAGGTATTTGCCAACTGCTTTCACAACATCCATATTTAAAAATTCTAAATAATATAATTTTAAAATTTCCTCACTTTTGTATTTTATTCAAGTCTCAAAAGTCAATCACATACATACACAGAGTAGGACTACTTAACACTTGACAGCGCAGAGTACAGAATACGTACGTTAATCAAAGATATTAATGATATTATAGTTCAAAGAAATCATAGATTACAGTTGCAATAATAATAGATCTGTGAAATTGCATTGAATGAAGAAAATGACACTGACAAGATACAAATTGACATCATTGACATGCAGTGTTTTCTTTTCTTGTTGAATTTTCAGATGCAGATTCTTGTACACATACATATTATTTGCTGCTGTATTACAGCGTGAATTATTATTTGCAAATGGCTTTAATATAACCAGCCAATTGTAAATTAATGTTAATCCAGAGGAAGAAAACATCTTAAATGATACTTGGTATTCCGACACCGGTAGACAGTAACTAATATTCAGTGATATTTATTTATATATGACTTCATTATTTATGACTGATTAATGGTTATCTTGGAGCTATTAAGTAGATTTTAGCTTTATTTTTGGAGAACTATGAATATTATTAAATTGTGACCAAATTTATAGATAAATCAGTGTCTATTTATTCAGTCTTCATGTTGACTTTATGCCACAATTACTTTTGTGTGACTCCTAACAATAAAAATAAAGATAATGCGCCGAATATCAGTAAGAGGAAATTTGCGTTTGGTGTTTTCTTACTATTGTTGGTTGTTGTTTTATGGGTGCTGTCATCTGAGTTGACAAAGGTAATAAAAATCCTAGTTACAGCCTATAACATTCAATTTCCATGCTACATGTAATGTTGTTATACATGATTAATTATGTTTCTTTCAGTATATATATGTAGAGAAGAAACTAGAACGACCATTCCTTGTTACTTATGTGAGGAGTTCACTGTTATTCATATATTTATTAGTATTATGCTTCGCTCCACCTACCAGAGATCCTTGCAGACCTGCCGATTATACTGTAAGTTACTATCTCTAGACAACATTAATTTCTTTAAATTACAGCTATCTATATAAAATGTGATAGCCTAATGGTTCAAACATTGGTTTCTCCATGTTTGGGTTAACTCCACTGGAGTTTATACCTTGCACTTACCTCTAATTTGCAAGAAATCATGTGCATGTTAGAATTATCAATTGCTTCAGTGAAGGAATATATCATGAGGAAACCTGAGAGTTTTATATAATGTTCTCAAAGATGTGTGTAGTCTGTCAATCTGCACTTGACTAATGCGGTGGTTTAAGGCTTTTATCCCTCACATTGTGAGAGGAGACCCAATGTGAAACTGTTATGGCTTGTGATAATGATATGAAATGTCTGTATTTTACAGCAATTATTGGAACCTACACCAGAAACAGATGATGAAAGTTTCTTCAATGAGTCAACCAATAGTTTGGTAAGACTAATTGTTTTTCATAAATTCATTTTTAATTATCAAAATTTATATCCAATATTCCCTTATGAATAGCATTGAATGAAATATAGCTTGTGGCATATACATTTGAATGTCTCAATAATGAATATCAAAACTCATTCAATTCAATTCATTCTGAAGTACATCATTATCATTATGATACAAAGAAATGTTGTTTTTGTACTATATTATTATTGTTATTCAATGGTTAAAGTACAATATTGAATGTTAGTATATGTTTTAGGGTGATTCGACTTTTGTGCCCGTGCGGGCTGGGGAGACAACAGACAGCGATGATGCGGCACCTAGATCTGTTAGGTTTAATAAAGTTGCAGAGGTAAGTAATATAATCAAATCAAAATCAAATCAATAATCTGTGTGGCATAATGGTTAGCATACTAGACCGGATTACAATTCCGGGCAGATAAAAACTTAAATGTTGACATTAATTATCTGTTCTCGTTGAGCAGGTGTGTTCTTGTCTTTATGTTTTTTATATCGTCCATGCTATAGGGAACTCTATAGCGGCCTGGAGTGTTTTAATATCATTATTGGTAAGTTGGACAACAGAAATTGATCCCATGGTGATCCCCTACTGTGACCATACTTTACTTTGTTGATGTAGTATATTCTTATAGCTATGACGGTAAAACGTGACGAGAAAAAGTTGCATTTATGTTTGTTAATCGCCACAACGTCGATAATAGAACCTTCAATTTTAAAATGTGTTCAGGTGCGAGTGATGTCGGCAGCGATGGCTGGGGAAGCGTTGTTGGCGCGGCTGTCGTGGGCGGCGTCAATGCGAGCCACTGAGTACGCCCAGCGTCGAGCCGCCGCCGCGGCAACTAGAAGACATTTGAGGCTCGCAGTTGTATTCTGCATACCGGTTAGTAAATAGGTCATTACTTATTGTAAAATTAAGTCTCATGCCGCGTCTGTTAATCTGTAGCAGCATGTCACATGTTCCTTATAAGGTGTAAGGATTAAAGTGATAATCCAATCATGATGTAGTGTAATAGACAAAGTAGTAAAATTGAACCTATGGCATAGTAGTTTGTTTATTCTTGGCATTATTACGGTTTTGAATACTTTCAAGATGAGTAACTGACTTGAACCCAATGTCAATGAATATTTGTATAAGTAAAACTAATAATATTTTGAGTGTACTGATTGAATGTTCTATATTCCTTGTATATATTTTTTAATTATGTTTTATATTATTTTTTATAAAAAATTAAACGGATTTAAATAACCAGTACTACTAGAGCACTTGTCTGCTTTTACAATTAAGCCATTAATCAACTAATTAAATTGTGTACCTTTGCATTGATATTTTTGAGTTCTAATTCCTTTTATAAATACATAACTTTTATATAACTTATATTATACACAAAATTTTACTTTTTACATATAAGTACACAGTATGTATACCAGATCTCCAGATACCTGTGTGCTTGCTTTATTAAAAAGGTGTACAAAAGTTATCCCTGCATATATTAAAATATAGATTTTCACCTTCTCTTAGCTTTATTACTTTCATTGATTTCTGTATCTACCTAAAATTGAGTTATAAAAATGTTACTCAACATTCATTTTAGCTTTTGTACCACTTATCAAATGTAAATAATGCAAAAATAAATATGTTTCATCTATATCAGGAACAGTTTCCATGTAAATAGCTAACAGTTCCCCTGATAGTAGTAATTTTATCACTAAAATCATAAACATCATTGACCATAGGGGTGTCACCTTCCCATTATCAATCAGAAAGAAATCCTTCACACCAAAATCATTATACTTCTTATGGTTGATTTGTATAACTTGTATGAGTGTCAATATGTTCCCAAATGCCAAGAGATCATATTATAGAAATAAAGATAGATTCCTATATTTCTACCCATGAAATAAAAAAAAATGTGTTTATGAAACATCAATACTAATTAATATGTTAAACATAATAACAGATTGCTACTTATAAACAATACATACATAGGATAAAGAAACTGGCCGTTAACAAATAACAGATAAAATATAATGATTTTTTTTTCAGTGGTTCCTGTCGAATTATCTGTATCGACTCAGTTTACTACACACGACTACGTCTACAGCAACAATATATGTGTCGACGACGGGCGCGTTCGCTCTATCGCTGGGGGCCATCTTCGCGCAAGTACCCCACGATCGGTTCACACTCTCCAAATGTCTGGCCGTGTTGCTCACGGCTGCTGGACTCGTAAGCATAATTCAATACTTAATTGCTGTCAATTTTCATTTAGCTCACTCTTGCATATTATTAGGTAAGTCTCATCTTTTTAAACCAAAACAGAATTTTTGAGAATATGTGTGTGTCTATATCCTATGCCTACACATAGGGTGTATGTTATCAGTGTCA
>DWPA01006382.1:0-11033 GCA_018251375.1 Calpodes ethlius
AATTAAGTAATTGAAATCAAATAAACAGTAAATATAAGACTAGATACTATTGAATAGAGTAGAATTTCTAGAGAGATTGTCCGGTCACAATATATTAAAATAAAGGCGAGGCCAATAAAAATGTTTACTAGACTTATTATAGTTTTTAACTAATTTAATATGAATAGTTCATCATTAAAACCCATATTAGTTACAATAGTTACTCTGACACAAACGCGTTCCAACTTTATTAGTCAAGTGACGATTGGCATAAATTCGAATTCGAATTCTATTCAATTTAAAATTTTCATCTTTCCGTTATATATATTCGGGTTCTCTTTAAATTCTCTTTTAGAATTCATGTTTGTGTGGTAGCTCAACGTATAATGAGTTTCATAAAGTTGTTTCGTTCTTTGTGTCTTCTTCTGCTATATATTATTTTCTTGCAGCTTTTTAATGCAAAATGTTTATCATTAAGGTAAATTCGTTCTTCCTGAATAATACAGAAATAAATAATTACTTTAAATTAAGCACGTCATTAATGTACATAACTAAAGTTACGGCATAACTACAGTTATTGCGCTATGAATGTATAAGTTGATAGTTTAGCAATAGGAAATATTTAACTTTAAGTGTTAATTTTTGTTACTGAAATCTGAGTATTTTTTTTATAAAATTTATGGCCAATTAATGATAGATCTGTTCACTTATAATTACGAAACTATGCTGGAGGTGACACATACTTGATAAAACTTTATTTGTTGTAATAGATCAAAGTTGTCACACAGTTATTATCACGTTTTTCGCAAAACTTTGATACTAATTTGTAGTCAAATAATGACTCGTAATATGTAAAATGTTATGATAAGTATCATCTATTAATTATCGAATGATTACTTCATAGACATACTGATATTGAATTTCTAAAACATATTTATTGAACTCAATGACAATAACGAAGCCAGTCTTATTCATTCTATTTTTCATTGCCATCGTCCTTTGCTTTCTATGGACATGGTAGGAGGGACAGTACTTAGTAAGTCAAGTGGGTATTTGGTGTTATAAATATATTACTTTGCCATTATTCATTCTATATATTTACTCGAATCGTACCAGCTCTCTCAGTGCCCCTGGGGCCGTCTAGCCGTTACGCTCTTTTTGATAACAATTTAAAGGCTAAACGGTCGTTGATGATTTTCGAGGTTTCATATTTTTGTTATCATTGATATTGGAACGTCAACTTTATACGTGAAACACACTGCGTATTCACCGTATGATCCTTGCAAAAATGATTTATATATATTTATTTAATTTTATTTTTACGCAGCCTAAGTCCATTAGGAACTATGTACTTTTTAAATTATTAAATATAATTTGAAATCAATGCTGTGGCATTGGAAATGATAAAAATCCACAAAATTCCCCCTTTCCCTTTATAATATTAAATATATTATTATTGATATCAAAATAATTTGGTTGTCGTAAATGATAATACAAAAATCTAACGTTCAACGCAGCGGTCGCTTAATAGCTTGAACTGAATAAAAATATGCCGCGACACAAAATGTTCTCCTAATTGCCCAAGGTTGTTAAAAAAAAATAAAGTTAGGTCACACTGAGAGTATGACAGCTCAGAAAACTAGTGTCAAGTGGTGTTAATTACAGAATGGTTTTAAAGATAAACAACGACTAATATTCTCTTAGGTGACTGTTAGTAATGATAAAAGGATAAAAGACGGCCTCGTAGCCTAATTGGTACTGACTCTGCCTGCGAAGCGAGGGTCCTGGGTTCGATTTCCGGCCTGCGCAGATATTTATGTGACAGATAAATATTTGTTCTCGGGTCATGGGTGTTAGTGACGTGATATTTGTCCATGCCACCCGCGACATAGGGAATCCTACTGCGGGGGTATGTGTGTTAGCATTAACGTTAAAACGGTTGCCATGATATTCTCTCTATAATCATAAGACCAATTTAATATTTCTCTTCGTATTTTGTTATGAGCAATACCTTAAATTTTGAACATTTAAGTGGACTAGTGACGTTTGCTTCAATGATATAGAAATAGTTAACAGGTATGCAAACCTTCTGGGGTCATAAAGTGTACATTAGCGATGAGGAACTCGCAAACGTCACAATATACGAGTAAGAAGAGGACTCCTATGCCACTGACACTTGTGTTTATGAATACAGATATTAATTACTTTAACTTAATGAAGTTAAAGTAATTACTTGAGTTTAAATAATTAAACAACTAATTTGCAGAGTATTCAAGAGTTTGACAGTTTTCGTTCAAATAATCAGCTATTGAATAAAAATATTTGCTCAAGTAATAACTTCAGCTAAGTAATTACTTTAAGTTGACGTCAGAAGCTAGTGTGAGATATCAGATAAGCAATTCTCAGAGATAATCATGAAACTCAATTATGACAATTATGTCATTGATAACTTGATTTGACCTATTAGTTAGTAATCTGAGTATCTCGTGCACTAGTAGTCCTAGTCTAAGATTACTGACCGCATTAAACCAGATGATCTGTGAAACTATTCATTACGCACGTCGCTTAAGTCAAATAGACTCGAAGTCCAGTCCGTCGTCTGGTCGTTTAGACCTAATACACAGTTATGTCCTTGGGATGAGTTACTGAATAGGCGTACATTGCGTCACGTGTACTTTGCGATCATTTGTCTTGTATTTGGACTATAAGTGCGAAGTCTCTTATGGTTAATAGCTGGACTTGTGGTGGACATTTTTGACACGATTCTTCTAACCCTGTTAAGGTTCTAAAATGGATGTTAATACTAAAATTATTTAGACCAAAAGTATATATCACTCATTTATTTATACATAAGTTCGAAAGCAAATACTTTAATTTCAAAATGGACTTACCGAGTTTTTCTCGTATTTTCCTTTCCGCGTAAAAAATACCAATATTCTAATGTTCGTCCTCAAAAGCGTTTGCATTGAATACTAGTCGCTTTGACTCGAACATGAATTCCGCCCATTCCCTGAAGGTAATTATACTTTTCGCAAAGCCTCAGTCTTTCTCGAATTGCGTAAATGATTTTCGGTATTATATTCGTTTGATATTTTTTTAGTCACGTCAAAGCGTAGAGGTTGTTTAATCAATCAATCCATCAATTAGTTTGGTATTCTTTCAGGGTTTTATTAGTTAAATCCATAGTTAATTGAATAAAATAAAAACAAGGAATAAAAATGTGTGTGTCAGCAACGACGCGTGACTGGAACGAAGTTTCATACGACTATGCTTTAACTGAAATGTTTTTAATATCGAATACACAAAAATATTTATTTGTCATATCTCTCAGTAAAATACGGCGTAAAGTTTTATTTTTTATGATTATGAAAAGAATTTTTGGTTTTCATTACTTCTCATTTCTGCTATAGGTTGATAATTTTTCTTTAAATTTTTTCGTTCCTTTTAGGATTTTTTTCATTTCGCGTCCCAGAGCCCGTTTTTACCACTTAGCTTAATCCAGTAAGCACTTTTCGGTTGTTAATTTCCTTAATATAACGCAATACCAGAGAGTCAATTAAAATACGTAAACGCTTTCTTATTAGTCGTCACCGCGGTTAAGCTTTGGGGTTTAGAACATCCAGTGACGTGGGCGTTGAGTTGTTTTCGTTCTTCACACAAAGAATAATATATAACTCAATAACAGTATCGGACAAAGGCCATATTTAAGTGGGTGGACAGAGAGCAGGAAATTGAAATGTATTCAATTCGTTTCACTCTATTTTATACGTCATTCCATTCAATTTTACACATGAGAAAATTTATGCACGGCAAAGGGAGATTCTAGACAGAATTTTAACCGAATCATCGCCGGTTACTACGTGAAAACGTGAAAAGAATTGGGATAATTTTATAACAATGTTCGTTTATGATAAAAAATCCTTTTAAATTGGCCGCGTTTACAAAAGCTATTTGGGGTGTACCGGTTGAGGCATCAAAATCTAAAAATAAAATCCAATAATGATCAAAAATAAACTCGCTTGTTTTATACTGCCTTTGTTCACCGTAAAATAACATTCAATGTTCGAGGTCGTTGGTGTCAACTTCGTTTTTTTACTTCCCCTAAAAGCTTTTTATCCCCGCACTCGAATGTTGTTACAGGTTGGAATCAATCAAAAGTATTCGATTCACAATTTTTTCTAATAATTTAATGTGATTGATTTTATTGAATTCATATTTTTAATGTTACCTATTCCAATTTTGTTTCGTTTCAATACTAATATCATAATCCATGCATGAACACAGAACTGAAATTGATTGATTAGTTATTGCTTGATTGCTTACAATTCACTCTAATTAATTAGTTTTAGACACCATTACCATAACAATCGAACCGCAAAATCGTATCTATAATAGACTGGACGGCAATATATTGCATCTTATAATAATAATTACATTATATAACCTGCCCACGCTCTTCGTCTGAACACAGAGCACCTAAGTTATTTTCCATTGAATTTAACAGAGGAGATCTAAGTCCAGTGTTCATCTAATAAATTGTCATTATCTTTTTTACTTTTATGTTATTAAAAAAAACAATCTTAGATCAACAATATAACAAAAAAAACTAGAAAATGTGCGTTTATCATTGCATAGCATATATATTTTAACGCAAATCATTGCTTTAACTTGACTATAGATACAACACTTTTATGCTTCTTCATTATTCGATGATATTTACCTGTACTTATGAACTGTTTAAAAATTTTACAGTTTGACATATCTTTATTATAATTTAAATAGAAGTAACGCACTCCAAGTTAGGAACATTTTTATTTTAATACAATATAAGCTAGAAAGAAGTTTATTATATTCATACTCGTATCATTCGCTTGTTAAGAACTTGGATAAGGTAGCTGGTTTCCCCTTAACTTTGTCCGCAGTTATGGCAGCTTCTAGACACTATTTCTCAAACTTTGATTTTCCACTGAAACTTAGATAACATTCCTTTTCACTTGCGAAAACAAAAGAATTATCGGACTTTAAGTGAGAAGTATGAGGTAAAAAGGACATTGTGTGAATAATCGGTCACGATATTTTCAAGAATTAAATGTCTTATAATATTATTCATTGGAACGAATTATTGATTTAAATTAAGTATTGGTTTTTCTATTTATATATAACTAGTCAAAGTTATACAAAAAAAAGTTTATCTAAGGTACCCGGTAGGATAACTTCTTTCTTTGTTTAGCAGGATGCATCATGATTAGGAAACGCATAAACTTAAAACGAATAGATCTCCTCACATTGCAAAATGCGTTCCAAGTTCTTAGAAACCAAAAGTAGGCAGTAAAATAAGACATGAAAATTTGTTTGGAAATCTCAAATTTTTAAGCAAAGACTATACAAACTTGTAAGTATTTAACCTTTTTTTCTTTTTAATATGTAACGACTAATGCTATAATTATTGTTAATAAATTATGAAATTTTTAAGGAAGTAAAAATATAATATACAAAAATACAAAGCGCGGACACAAAATAGTAAGAAATTAATTCAAAATACTACCACTAGAACAAAACCGCGAGTAAGTAAGTATAGTAAGTGATATATAATTTCAGTTTATTCCTCACAGCCCAAGCAATAATGTCACGGAGTATTGAAAAACGGCGAGAAAAGAATACATTTTCATTCCCGACATTTTTCTCCTGAAGGCACGAGATATTTCATTGTAAATTCTGTAGCCGTCCTGGCAACGGTTACGAAGGACCTGTTGATCTCGCCTCCCTCACTCCACGGCATCGATCCAAATTCTATTTACTCCCAGAGGCTTATCGAACTTATCTAAAGACAATCACAGGAAAAATATACCCGTTGGCAGTGAAACGTGAAGCTGTACTGTTGAAAGAATAAACGAGTTTGTTCTCAACTCGACTTAGTAATTGATTATATCATTAAAATCTCATTATATCAAAACATAATTTGTTAATAATACCGTTTCAAATGGAGAGTCAATTGAAATGAGATTGAACTTGAAAGTTTTCTTTTGAGTCCACATCGTTTTATATTTTATTGAGTAATTTAGGGCGTGGTCGCCAATTGAATATTTGTTTTATTTGTATTATTGAAAATTTTAGTAATGCATGCATTTGCATGTATTATACTTTTCTGGTGTGTTAAACATTCCATGACTGTGTATCTAAGGTAGACATAATAAAAGAATTCATTGCTAGTCAACAGTTAGGAAATCAAAGAAAAACTAAAGTAAAGTAAATAAAAAATGTACCATTTTCTCTTGGCCTGTATTTACTATAAATATTAGTTTGGGTTGTCTATTAATGTTAGGAATTATTGTAAAGTAAAAACTTTCGCGTCAAAATTATAAGTATGATGATCGTGATGCGGTGGCAATTCAAGCAATTTACAACTGAAGCCGGCCAAGGGAGCTATAAAGATATATTCCCAAATTCTCCACTCCCTAAAATTCCCAAGTTCCCAGTATTGGTAAATATTCGTTAAATTCATTTTTAAGTATTCATGGGAAACCAAAGATATGAAAATGAGCTGAAGTGTAAAATTACTTTTTATCGATATTAAAGGAACGCCTTTCCCGAGTAGGTAATTGAACGATTCGATTGAGGCAGCCCTGTCGATGTCAAACCTAATTTCTTAGAGAAGTTATTCGATCAATCACAGAGTTCATTAGATGCTTAAATAATGCTACAGATAAAATCAGCCAGTGAAGTTTTTGGGAATCGATATTGTGAATAGATCTAAGTTTTATTTAAGAGCGTAACGGTTGACTCAAGCATCAGGCCTCCAGCTAATAAAGCAAACTTTACTTAAAGTTATTAACATCAGTAATATCTAATTAAGTAGAATATATTTTTTATTTTTTACTTCATTACAAAATATATAAAGTGTTTAGTATGGATATTAGCATTAATTAAATATACACATACTACATGGCTACTAATTATACTATCTTTTGAACTACTCAAATATTCGAGAGAGATACATTGAATATTGTCCGACATATATTTGCGTCCCATTTATTGTATAACTAACCTAACTTACTAAATAAAGTTATATTTCCAGATTTTAAAGTTATATCTATGACTTGTTATACAAAACCCGAAGCAAAAAGAAGTTGACTTGTTACGACTTAACCATTTTGTATGGTTAAATAGTTACTCGCTTTTGCTTCGCTTAGGTTGAACAATGATATATCTAAAGCCACTGAGCGAGGCTTCACTGACTGCTACATTAATACAACGTACACGAGATGTTAGCATCAAGAGTTGAAGACAAATGTATGGGCTCGTCTTCTTAGACCACGAAATTGCGTTGCAAATTCTAGCTATAAATTCGCTTAAAGCGAATAAATGTCTATAGCGGGGCGTTGATGTTGTGGCCAAGACATAATTCATTTCCTCATCGGCCTACGATATGCATTTTAATACTAGTGTCAAGAATATTAAATATTTTCATTTATATGTTCTTTAAGACATCGATTAAAAAAGCTCAGCAAATAATACATTATTATTTCGGTTATCTAGAAATAGCAGTCGCAGAACTATCACGTATTCATTATTTTAAAGTGCTTGCTGTGGAAATTCAAGATGGAAAACGTTTTCCTACTAATTTTCTAATTGACGAAGAAAAGAAAGTAAAACAAATGAGAGTTCGCAGTAAAGTAATAGGCCATAATTTTTGTACTCTGGGTTAAAAATTCATAGACCTGTCACCTGATGGAAATTACAACAGTCGTAAATAAATTTTAACAACTTTAACTTGACTAATATATTGTCGTGGATAGGCAATCAACGTTTCTAACGTGTCCAACGGTTTAGTACTTCGATCCCTAATCCCCTCTCGTAACATTACTGTTACATAACTAAGTTAATATATAAAACAAGAATATTCAATTAGGGATAATTCCTATTTCATGTTTAATTTAAATGAAACCATAAAAAAACTAAATTGAGAAGAACGATGTTGTTTTTTTTTTAAATGTAATGTATGCAAACTTGGATCTATTTATTGATATAAATATTATGTTCCTTGTTATATCTGTACATATATATAAAATAAAATCCTGTTAGTTACATTACAACGTAACGGCTGATCCGATGTGGCGAAAAATTAGTAGCTTAGAACCAGGAGACAGACATAGACAATTTTTTATTTTGTAAAAATAAAGCTTTAAAAGGTGCAATAAGAGATGAATGTTTGTATGGAGAATGGTTTTTCTTTAGCAACTTATATATGAAATTTTGGTTTCCATATATTTTGTCCACACTTAAAAGAAAAATTTTCCTTGCATGACGTAAATGTCATTGATATAAATTCATATCTGATAGCCTGAGATCACGCGGGTGAAACCGCGGGCGGAAAGCTATTAGAAAAATAATATGAAGATGCTATAAAGATGTTCCTTATTTTCTATGAAATCTCTTTCAGTAAACCTGAAACTGTTTTGTTTATGGTAAGGCCATGTACACAAAATACAATAAAAATTAATGAAAAAACTTATAAGGTATCAGATGCGGTTTTACTGGAAAATTACACGTTGTGATTAACCTAAACTGATTTTAATATTACACATTAAAACCAAAGCAATCATAAACACAATACAATAACGGATTCCAAATATAATTTTGGAAAGAGGTCCGCTCCGCACAGTCTTAAATAATAATAATTCTCGACCGACGTACTTGTATCTCTTATAAAGCCCTTCTTGGTGTTTCTTCGTCAACCTTCAAACAATATATATATATTTTTATATTCATAAAAGACCAGTAACTTAAACATTATAATATATTCAAAGAACATAAAAAAGGACACGATTTATCAATTTGTCCTACCTCCGTGCGTCTTTTCTTATACACCTTTGATAAAGCTCTGCGTTCTAAAGCCATGATGAACACATACGTTCAGATATACATAATGCACTCAGTGAATAGCGTCTGGAGCTTCCATCAACTCGCGTAACCCAATCGTCGATCCATCAGTACAATGCCTATTGATTTACCCCCAGACAACATAAATGACTATAGACGTATGTAATGCGTGCAGCTTCGTTCCCATCAGTAATGGTCTATTTTGGATTGAAGTTTAATGAAAAATGTATAACTGTTTTAATTACGAAATAATTTTCGTAATCACAATATCGTGGCAGGTCTTTTAAAAGCTTTTATTTAACTTGCAATTAGTTGGTTACTTTTTGAGTATATTTCTTTTTGTCAAATCTTGGAACCTGAATTAGAACTACTTCTTTTAACCTAGGAACTGAATATTTACGCATAGTTTTAGTCCTGATAATGCATTTTTATCATAAGTATGACGTGACACTACATTCAAAATTATAATATTATATAAGCGTGTTTACATCTATATCTTTTTAATAAGTATTTTGAATACAATATTGGTCTATTTCCTCATTTCCTTCTTAACAATGACTCGATAAGGCCTTTAGTACTAACGATGACTGTGAGCGTCAGTGATGATCCGACTCTCGCCTCTTCGTCTGTCGTCTTTCCTAGAAACACAATACTGTATTATTAACACTATTATGAAAGAAATAGGATGGAAAATCGTGTAAAACTACAAATAATGTAGATACAAAAAGGTAGTGTAGTTGGTATGAACTATGCACGTGTCTATTACGCTTTGGAGGGAACGTATAGCTGTAAGTTCTACTTGTAATTCTGAGAGAATAACAACAGTCGGTTTACTATGTCAAAGGTCTTCGAAGAGACCTGAAACTCCAGCACTTTGAATGTACCTAGTAACGAACATAACTAAACGTCTTCAATATATTGTATTGGAACTACATAGTCCATAATCTTTTCACAATTACGCAGAAATACTCGTATAACATAGAATATATTTCAATATTTGAGGCAAGTAAATAAAGGTTAAGTAAATATAACCTCAATTTCTTATTAAGTCAACACGACTAAGTACATTCAACGGGAGCTAATTTCGCTATCTATACAGTGATCTAAATTACACTGTGGTTTTTGGACGATCCCCCTTACTGCTTTATTGATTGAAAACACTTTGTTCTTCTACATGAACTTTGTTTTTTGATTTGAACTGAATTTACTTATACAAGAGACTCATTCTACGCTCGAAATTCGACGGTAATTTATAATGTCAAAGGAATAGTTCTTTTAAACTCTTTTCAGATTGACTTTCACCTTAAACAAAAGAATATGTGTCTTATTATCAGTGTGAGTGTCAAATGCATGGTAGTATGTGTAATGTTTTATTTGTAAATTTAATGTACTTTATAAGTATTATTATTGAAAAATATTAGCGTTCTGAACGTCCCTTACATATATCCACTATTTGGTACAAATTTAACACTCCTTTGCCTACGCAATTTTCATAAAAATGGGTCCAAACCTTCACGTAATAAACTATAAATAATTACAATATTTTTGTGTCATAATATTTTAAGTCCTGATTTTAATATTTTATTAGGTATTTATGCTATAATAATTATATAACGTTACATGTAAAATTTGCCATTGCTATGATCTGCTAGGATACAATTGTGAGATAGTTTCAGTATTCAATTAAGAGTTCTTGTAGTCTAACTTACGATTAATCGGTTTCCAAATCTCTTTACGTTAAAGAGAACAGGATGAGCTGATCGTTTACGGGGCTCGAGAGCAAATCCCGGCTTTAATCCCGTAATTACGAGATCTGATAACAAACAATTAGTGAGCATAAGATAGAATGTCCGTTCAGTTTTCTGATTGTAACTTTATTTCGCAACTGTGCGAAATAGTTAAGTAAGAATAATAGCATATTATATATCGACTTTATTTAGCGGTATTTTTATTTAAGAGTTCCTTTTGTCTGATATAAATTTAAATATGTATAAATATGCATCGCTTATTTTACAAAACTACGGCAGTATTTGATTTGGAATATTTTTTTTCGATGATAACATACATTATGAGGAAATTTGTATACGTGGTAAATCTTAGTAATAGCAATGCTGACTTACATTTGGCTACCTGGTGAATCGTGGCTTTAAAACTATTTAATTGTTTGTAGTCCT
>DWPA01006383.1:0-11033 GCA_018251375.1 Calpodes ethlius
ACAAAGCTCCTTTATATCATTCCAGTGCTATAAGATGTTATTTTTTTTATTTCATAACCCGTATTTTTTTATTTATATAACACAACATAAAAATCCATGTAAGATCTAATCTTTTTCGTGTTCTTATTTTTCTAAATAATACTGTTTTTGTTTCAGACGTCCACGGACTGAGTTACCACATAACACAAAGTGGATGGCATGTCCAATTATTGCTATTTTTCTCCTTATATAAAAATAATATTTTCTTATAGACATCCAACAATCTCCCCTGAAGATACATTGAAAAGTCTGTTTTGACTTGAAAGGATGTCTTCAAACTTTTGAGCACAATTGCTACTGGTGAAGGTCCCTCGACATGCTTCCATCGATACCTCTAGCTCGGGTAATATCCTGCCAGCCACATATATTGTCAGTCGCTCCCTGACAAATAAATTCAATTACCGTCAGATCGCTGTCCGTGGCCTTCGATTTATCGCTTTTTTATTTTTAGTTTCTGAGTATCTCTGATCATATTACACTGTGGGAACTTCCCCTTTGTGTCGAACTTTATTTCTGATGCTAATAATAACATTTTATTTTTAACGTTGGAGTTTTAACTTTATCCTTCAAGTTTCCTAACGTTAAGTTTGTTTTAGTGGTTATCGAGACTCTGCCCTTGATATAATAATTAGGTTAATTCATTTCAATCTATACAATTATTATAAAGAGATAATGTTTAAAAGTTTGTATGTGTGAGATTATCTTCGAAACTATTCATACAATTTTAATAATTCTTTCACCAGTAAAATGCTATGTTATTATTGAATGTCATAGGCATTATTTTTATTGCTAAATGCATCCGTGTAAAATCGAGACGGGCCGCTAGTACCAGATAACTCAATTTTATTACATGAGTACATAGAATCGTACTATATCAATCGGATCTTCTGCATTCTTTTGCTCATTTTCGATATTTTAAGAGATATACAATAGCATATTTGGCAGATTGTCACCCGCCGTTGACCAAGCATGCAATTTACGTATGTGAAAACAATTCTCATTATTTTGTAAATCTGAACTAAAGTTAATTAATATTTGACTACTTTATTGCCTTATGAATATAAAATATATATTCTTGACCGTAAACTACAGGTTTTTATTACAGGAAAACATTTCCTACGATATCATATAAATATTGTATACAAAGAAGGTTCAAAGTAATCAATATATATTTTGTGTAAATCGCCACAGAGTATACACAATTTAAACACACGACATTTTTAAGCAAAACTTATATTGGACTTTAAAATGCTCATTTTGTAACGTAAAAGACAACTTATAGGAACATTTTTCTGTAACTGAAAACTCTTAAAATGGCAGCCCCTAGTGCCCCGTCTAGAAAAATAGACTCTACCCAAAACACCAATTTCAAAACAGTTACAAACGTCTAATGCCAGCATTTGTATGGCTGCAACAATCATGACGACAGTACCAACGCCGTTATGAGCGTGTCTTTGCGTACGTGACACCAATAATAACAGTTACTAAAATACCAAGAGCCCACTTCTGATTCGCAAAACAAAGCGTGCAAATCCTAAAGCATTACACAACACCGTCCAAATAAAATTGATCATTTGCAACAACACCGAGCCTCGTCTACAAAGCAAAAATACATTCTATGCATTATTTTTTAATTAACCCTATGTATTATTTGCCATCAGGCATATAATACGTACAATCTATCAATATTTAAATCTTAAAAATACGATAATTACTAAAATGTTTTGTTTGCGATTATTTATTTTCGAGGTTAGCTTACGATTATGCAAATTATGCAAACCTACCGATGGCGGCTCGGATTCGTTTCTCGACTGAAGCAGATATTCAAGTGACAAATAAATTATTAAGCCATTACGCATTAGGTTTGGTCTTTGTCTATCTTTTACTTATAAGAGGCGAAATAAACATAAATAAATATAATTATAACTATAATTTGTCAGCAGGTATGTTTCTAATATCTAGAACGCGGTCATATAAAATACCGGCTATTGAAAATCTTTCAATGAACTTAGAACAAATAGAAATTCCTGAACTATGAGGGAACAGCAAACACTGCAGGCTGAAACGCTCTCGTAGGCAATTTGTCTATTATTAACTAGTGACTTGAGAACGGTCGGGCGCGGAATCCAATATAAAACAAAGCGCTGCTTTCAAGTGTCTATTGTCAGGGGAATAAGTGAAGTTTATGGAGAAATAAGTGAATACTCGACAGTTAAATTGAATATCTAGTTACTTCATACTACACGTGATTTTGTGTAACTACTTTAACAATAGCTTGCTTAAAGTTTGTGCTGTGAAGTGCAATGAAGTTAGGACAGGTTTATAAGTCATCAAATTATTCAAGAATTCAAAGCAGGATTTCTTAATCCGTGGTCTTAAATATATGTTAATATTGTGGGTAAAGAAATTAAAAATATCAATCTTATAATTTAACATATTAATTGAAATAATGTAGCAGCATTCATCGTTATATATTTGGTCTTATCTTTTTCCGTTGTAATGAATAAATGTGTTTTTTTCTTATATTTTAGTTAAATTCGTATTTTAGTCTATGACATTGAAAAGGTTGAGAAACCCTAATGTAAAAAGTTCGTAGTAAAGAAATGTGCATTTTACGAAGTAAGAGCTAGTAAATAAATGCACATCTAACAATATTTTTCTTTAAATTAATAGAATAAAAATATATAAAGGTATAAATCTCGACCCAAAGTCACGTCATCAGCATAAAATGTTAAATCTAGCATAAAAGTTGATTAACTACGGCCTTGAACATTATCCTGGTTTAAGACCGCCAGTAACCTTGGAATTGTGTATAAAATAGTTATTGCACTACTAAATATACACATACAAATAAAATGGACTCAAATACACACCCAACATATTTATATCTAATAATTATGATAAGATTAAAAAAAATAATAAGGGTGCATTGAACAGTGAATACTACTGTTTTATATTATCTAAATGAAAAAAGTTAGTGTTAAAAATAGTGAAAAGAGTCTACCAAACAAGCGCATTAAACTTAGCTACAACAGAAACACTACAACTCTATAATATTATATATATATATATATAATCATTACGAAGCACAAACAGCTTACCGACAGACGCCACGACCGAAGCAGGAAACAAAACGAGTAACGAGATAATTACAAGTCATATTTAGTTGTCGTTCATAATTTTTGTTCATATTTCTATGATCTATTAGCTATTACCACTGACGTGTTACAGCTGTTTAATGATTGAATTTAATGATACTGCAAAACGCGCGTACAAATAGAGTTCTAGGAATATCGTAATACTACATCACTATCAACTCCAATAGACATAATAATTTTATTCCATTACGTTATATTTCTGCTTGCAGCTAAGTGAAGATGTGATTAATTATAATTAAAAAATTAAAAATTTATCAACAGTGCATCAACATCGCAGTTACGTTTAGTTGAGAAATAATATGTGGGAGTATATTAATATTGCTTAACCCGTTCACATATCATCAACATAAGCTGACAAAATGTTATATTTTGTAAAATGTCACAAGCAAGTATTACATATTTATAAAAGAAATATTCTATGTCATACATCATTGATTGTTATCATGTGTTGATAGTTTCCAAATGTTATCAATATTACTTAAACCGACAACATTTACTGACACCATAAACTTTTTGTTATTAGATATTTTTCACACACATTTAGATCCTTTGCTCCTCAAACAATAATGTGTTTGCAGTTTAACACAGAAATAGACACAAAAAGAAAATGATAATTGTGACATTCAAATCCTAAGGTGGGGTGTTAATGCGAGGCTAAAACACATTGTACATAATTATATACATATATTTCAAAATTATTTAAAAATGGGATTATGAGGCGTTACTCATTTATACTCACCTCTCTCTCAAACTCTCGCTCTGCTCTACTCGCACGCAAAGGCAGCAAAAAACGAACGACTTACTTTCTTTTTTTAATTTAGTCGAGTTTGCTGACTTTGCGATCTCAAATGTTAAATTGTGTGTTGCATTATAATATTAAAGTGAGTAATGTGACTAATAAGATTAATAAAACAAAAGCTTCGCTATTTAAACTCAACATTTATAATGAATTATTATAAAAAAAAACAATAAAAATTAACACTTTGCAATTGAACACTACGCTTTATATATACTACTAAATCACTCGTACATATTAATCGTTTCAATTTAATTCAACTGCTAGTACGCGGCTAGTAACAGTAGGTAACCACTACGTTCGACCACGAACAATTAAATTCATATTTCATTCAAAACTGACGACTGATGAGAATGAAATGTCATTAATACGTACTGATATCGCTTAGTACTTAGTACTCATTATTGGAATAAAAATATCAGTATGTGCATTAGTAGTTAAACTACTCTAATAATGACAACATTCGCTGGCGCCCATCGATTGTAACGTTACAGAATTAATTTGTATTTTACATATTGAGCATTATTTATTTTAATATTTTTTATTTAGTAAGATTTTTCTGTATACTCTACTGATAAAGATAATTTATATTCGAAAGAGAAACATAGCTGGTAACAACCGATCCGAATCTTTATATAATGGATTAATACACTGTATGTTTTGAATATATATAAATATGTTGACGGAACAAAAATAGTTTAATGAACAGACAAACAGACACTGGTCAGGCACTACCGCTACCTTTAATTGCGTTGAATTAACGTTAACACAATGCGATATTGCGTTCATTACTTATAGGTTCCGCTCGACAAAGATTGGTTATACTAAACGCTTGCGAAGAGTATTTACAACCGGAATATAACCTGTCCTAAATCCTAATTGTAGACATGACCTGTCTGTATGCTAAGTTTCATTTTAATCTATACACGTGATCGAAAACCAACCATCTTTATCTCTTCACCTAATCACTTAAACACTATTTATAAGATTAGTAGGATTGTGTAAAAGTCCAGTCAACTAGTACTCCCAGCTACATTAATAGCTTAATAATGCTATAAGCTAATAAGCAAGGGAACGCAATACTTCATTATCGTTGAACTTTGTCTATGAAACCTATCACTATATTAATGTATCATTAGAACGATGGGTGGGGAAGAGATAACCTATAATACCGCAGTATCGCAGTGCGTTAATACCTGACGTTATGTTGTTATTGCATGTAGCTGGTACGTGTACGCTAGCTAGATGTAATTACCTCTCCTCGTCGGCCTTGGCGCGCTGCGCGGACACCTGCCGCCGCATCTGGCCGATCTGCACCTCGCTCAGCTTCTCGCGCCGCGCACTGCTTGGGACATGAGGCGATCCATTCTAATTCATTATCATCATCAACATCAACAACAATATCAACATCAATATCAATAAGAACTTGCTTGATTTCAAATATGTGTAACGGAAATAAGATAAAAATATTAACGCACATAGCTCTATGTTTTGCGTCGATCTTTCTTGTATGAGCATAGGACGAAACTTAGACGTCGGTCCACTACTTATCATTAAATAGCAATCATTAACCCGTGAAACCTTAAACCTTTGAAAGAAGTGCACATCATCTCGTGCTTCAAATCTTTATATTTAATTAAATAGCATCACTTGAAATTTGCTTGCGTTCAATATCAGTTTATAAATTATTCAACACATCTTTAAACGACAATTGTATGATTATGAAATATACAATTTTGTCAATTCATCGACCTTTTATATTGATATTATTGTTAATTATTATTTATTTATGGCCAAAATGAATGCTTAAGGAATATTAATAAGCACAAGTACAATCGCATGTACTACTAGCAAATTTATATACGTCACGTGTTCTACACGTGTATTAAACTCACTTTAGGTTTTGTTGTATTTCTTCGTAATTGACGTAGTGGCCAGTCGGGCCCCACTGCCCGTCCATGCCCTGGTGGAGACAAACAAATCAGTACAGTGATGAAATCATTCATATAATAATAGGTAATGCAATAAAGACGAATATATTAATGACAAGAAAACATTAAAATAATAGCGTCTCTTCTAATTCCGCTTAGGTTAGTAGTTTATTCTGTAATGTACATATTCGCGTATTTCACGGAAAATTTGATAAATCCTTTTTGCTGATTCATATAGTTTTAAATTATATTATAAAATACACGTGAAGAATCAAGAATAAAGAAAGAAATCAGAGTATATAAAATATTTCTTCATTCGTATAGACTACTAATTTACATGAACAAAACTAGTTTTTTACTCTTTCCTAGCTGTGCAGAACTACATGATCGAATATTTTTTTTCAATTGTCGTATTATGTGAAAACAATATAATGCTTACTAGAGTTACACAGCTCAGTGCGTGGAAACCTTATCATCTTAACGGATGGCTCCAAAACAGTCACAAGAGTATGTGAAGTCTACCAATCCACACCTGGTTTCCAGTGATGATAGTTACGCCCCGTCTTATTGCAGGAGATTTAAGGGTAAAAACTTGGGGTTATTATAGGTCGGGTAGATGAAAACAGAAGGTACCTGTGAGTGCTGTGCGTGTCTCCTCTCGCTGCTGCCCTGCCGTGTCCGCGTCTCCCTCTCCTCTCTGATTAATCCAAAACGTATAATATTGCATAAATTTTGTAAATATTCATTGTCTTTTTAATGCCCCTGATACATCTGTGTTAACGTCAGTGTTTAATGGCTACAACTAAATGTGTTTAACGGCTACAATTAAATTAACGCGTTATTTTCAAACTTCACTACATTAATGAAGTTAATTTACGCGCCAAATTTAGTCACATCTAAATAATGTTATTATTAGCGCGCTAATTAACGAATTAGATCGCAGATGTGGCTAAAAAGGGTTAATACACTTAAGGCCTAACCAAATATATTATACCCTGCTATAAAGGGTAGCAAAATATCAACGTATAAACAGTTATCCTACTGTTCAAACATAAGCAGCTTTCGCTACCACTATGGGTAGCGAAACTTTATTGATTTTCGCCCGTCTAGTCCCCCTGCACCAACGTCGTTCGACGAAATCTCTTCCGCAAAGCAAGCAAAACTATCCTGCCTATCTGGACGTTATATCTTCGTTACATTTTGCAATAACCGCGACATACCGGATATATCGTGCGATATTTTTCGTTACCCATGTTACATGTCTTAATAGTTGTACCCCTATAATCACCTGCGTGGAGTGTAGCATCAATAATATAAACAAGACATCACAGAGACCCACGACCCGAGAACTAAGGTTTATCTGTCGTATATGTCTGCCACAGCCGGGAATCGAATCCAGGACACCTTGCATCGCAAACATAATTATTATCAAATAGAGGTAACATTAATCACATTTACGCGGGGCACAAAAAATTATTGTGTTAGATTTCATAATTATAATGTAATTTCTAGTGTTCATTTGATAAAACATCAGTGAATAACAAAACACGTAAATTTTGAAATCGAAAGATCAGTTGGTACCCGTAACATTTCACAGAAAATATCTAGAATGTGATTTTGTATTACGGGTGATTGGATTGATCGATTGATTTACGAGTTTATATTACGATTCCCGCTAAAAAACGTCAAAGTATAAAAGTGGATTTCTTCGCATCCAAATATCATATAATAGTACCTGAGACCCTTCATTTTATAACTTCCTGTCTTATGTATTCCTTAACCAATTCCTTAATAGGGGATGCCTTTGGTGTGGCCGAAATACATGAGCTCTGAGTAGGCCTTTAGGTTCATTTCTCAGTTTTTTTTTAATTTTGACGATACCAAATGAGCTGCAGTGAACGTACCTATGGGGGGCGGAGTCTTCAGGTCGCTCGTCGATCCTTTGGTGTCTCTCGAGGGCCTCTCGCGACAAAGACTTCTCTGAAGACCGCCCGGGCACAGACCTCCCGTACACTTCCTCCGTCTTCTTGTTCGGCTTCCCAATCCTAACACATATTCATACATTATTGAAATACACGAATCTATATAATTACCGTTTACATGGCCTATACGTACAGAAGAATACATTTTGCATATAATATGTAACTATTCACTTTATGAAATAAAATAGAACATTAAAAAAAATTGATGTATGTTACCCTTAAGCAACATGCATCACGGTCGAATTTTGACCTCAGAGTGAAACTCTAAATAAATAATCAAGAACTTTTTGTTATTAACAGTCACCCAAAAGCTATCGATTACATCCGCAAGTGCTCAATTAACGGTTGTTTTCTGTCTATGGATAGTCTCTGGATAAATTAGAGGGCAAAATCAAGTAACGTTAAGTTTGCAACTATTTAACTTCAGGATAATGGACTGATAAAACATTTAAGCCTATCGTTTAGGCAAAATCGCAAGCCGCCGGCGGTACAATACAACAATATTAAAATAAAATAATTTAATACCTGAACATAGTCGACAACGATTTGAGCAACGACGGCTTCTTGTGTGACAGCGAGGACTGCTGCGGGGAGCCCCGCACGATGGTGTCCGGCGCGTTGTTGTCGTCCGTCAGCCAGTGTTTGAGAGCTGGAAAATAACATTCAATCAAACCTATTTGGCTGTACAATAATCCATCGCCTATTCATTTCAATATATTTGAGATATAATGCTACTTAATAGTTCTTTGAAATTGGATACTCTCTTTAGAGTCAGCGCCGAGTAACTGAGCAGTAGCGTCCAAACATATTAAATAACAATCTATATTCAACTTAAAAGCTTTAATATACGGCAATAATTAGAATAATTAAATAAAATATCGAAACGAAACTTCAAGAGCGGCAACGAGGAAGAGGCGCCCAAAGTTTAAAAACGGCTCGTTTCCTGAAGATATGGCTTGTTACTAGATAGCGGCAAGCTTTTTGCCTGCATTAAACTGCTGTTCGCCGCTATTCCGTCAGTCGCCACAGACTGTAATATAGCTGTTAGTCTTATCTTATTGAGTCGAAATAATGTTGTTTGTTGTTTCTCTCTTTCTTCTACAATGCTCCCTGACCGTTAAATACCTTAGATTCCTTATGACGTTGCTATATCACAAATAATGAAGTAGATTCAATTTATTACCTTTGACTATAATATGTAGAAGTCATTTGGAAAACTTACGTGGATGCGCTCGCGCATATATAGGTTCGTTCCGCGGATTTCTTTGGGTTTCTTGAATTGCCGTTTGCAGAGATTCTAGGCTTGAAGATTTTCTCATTCCGAGCGAGGGTCCGACTTGCGTCGCTGCAATATCAATGATTTTTTGATATTTAGGGTTTGCCAGGGTTACTTTTAATTTATTATAGATACTAAAATTTGCAAAGTGTCTGATGCATGCAACTGGGGAGACCTTTAGTCCTCCCAAGTGTATTAATGTTAAGGATGACTGGAAATAATAGTACCACATACAATTAATTGCCTGTAGATTAGAAACGTTGTTTTGGCACAAAAGTAAAAAAATACTTTTAAATCCGTACCAATCAATCAAGAAGTAATGTTTGTGAGATTTTTTATGTAGGAGATAAGCGTCTAATCTACGCATACGATTTTAAAAATTCCTTCACGAATAGAAAATGCTACGTCGCCACTTAGTGATTTAAGCTACTTTTTTGAACCTTAATTTACCCCGGTGAAGTCGGGGCGAGCTTCTTGTAATATTTAATTTGATACTGACCGGTGATGGCCTTGGTTTCTCGAATCTTCTTGTAGGTGCCGGTGAGCTTAGCGTCCAGCGCGGCGTGCCGTTTCTCCGACATGGAGCGACGGCCGACCGCGTCGCGGCTGAACCCCGCGCCCCCTGCCCCGCCACCGCCACCGCCGCTCTCGCTGCCCGACTCGCACACGCTGCCACTACGACACACACAATAATACCATCAGGTACAAAGATCGTCCGATATAACGATTACAATATGAATTATGTTATGTTGAATTGCTTCTATCATAGTTTACACTGTCATGATACTTTACTGGCTAATCAAAGCCACACTTCGCTGTTAATAACTATAACTTAATCCAAATCGTTTGAAATAATTATGTACAAAATAAATTGCCAACTAAGACTATTACTTAACTAATAGTATATAAAAAACATTTAGTTTACTGTAAGTAATATTTTATTATTTCCATATAACTGTGATTGGTCTGGAGTATAGGGAACAAATTTTTCCGTCTCTAAAATCTAGCAGAGATTCATATTTTTTGGCATCTATAATTGCCTCTCATATATAAAACTTACCGTGCTGTCCCGTAATCCTCTTCAATAATAACATTATGATGCGCGGGCGGCGACCGAGACATGTGTACGTGCCCTAGGTTTTGTCTATAATGGTGTCCGTTCGTTACGGGCGCGTCCATTTGCGTCGCCATGTAATAGCTTTCATTTCTCAGCCCTGTCAGTCGATCTATCACTGGGTTCCATCCATCAAGCCTACTCCATTCGAAGCTGTCTCGCTTACTATCATGAGGAATAGTATCTTTGTCCCTCTCTAAGTATCCTTTACTATCATCAGACTGATTCGTGACCCAGCTATTATTGTTGTTTATAGTGACGATAGACGCGTGTTTTTGGCTGCCCCTACCGTCGTGATTATCGAAACTAGACTCTTTTTTGGATTCGAATTTATGGCTATAGTTGTCTACGGACTTCTCCTTGTAGTTGTCTATGGACTTGTCGTTGGTCGTGTTGTATATGACGGTGTTAAAGTTTTGTGAGTTGCTGTTCTCGTTGGAGGCGGTCGAGGAATCGTTGCCGTTGGGTGGCGTGTCGTCTTTCCATCTCCCCAGGCTGTCCATACTATCTGTAATTGAACACAATGATTTGAATTAGCATTTCATAAGCGATAAAATACAAAAAAAAACCAAGCCGTATAAAATAAAAAAAAAATCAGACTAATTATTTTCACCTTGTTGCATGGACAAGGTCACTGGTAAGATCAGTCAGAACGCTGAATGAATATCAGAAGAAGAAGAAGAATCTTCTTCTGGTCCAGGGGGGTAGGGGGCAGGTAACGTATATTAAATAGCTTT
>DWPA01006384.1:0-11031 GCA_018251375.1 Calpodes ethlius
GAAGTTTATAGTTAACAGGCGAATTTTAAATATTTCTAATGATGAATTATAATTTATGCTTATTGTAAATAATTTGTATTATGTGTAAATCAATAATAATTAATTAATAAACAACAATCACGACATTGATTTTGGATTTGAGAGTCTAACGGGGCACTGGAAGCGGTACTTGTAACATTTAGCTTAATATTAGTTTATTATTAGCTTAGTATTAGCTTATTATAGCTTAATATTAGCTTAGTATTAGCTTATTATAGCTTAATATTAGCTTATTATAGCTTAATATTAGCCTGTTATTAGAATTAGCGCCATCTATATACTCAGCTTTAAACTATTTGAAATGGACGTGGGGAAATGACTCAGAGGGCGGGTCGATTTAACACACTAGTGTTATGAATCAGCGCAATTTTTCTATCCCATTTGAGTGAATGGACCTTCTTTCATGAACAAAATTGTCCCTTTTGTTATTCCAAGCCCTAACTCAGCTTGCTACGGAATTTCGTCAAAATGAAGTTAGCAGTTTAAGGTTAAAGGGTAGATCTGTCTCACGGGGAATAACTATTTATTCAGGATAAATAGTCTCACTGCTTATGAAGTATATTTAAGGGGAAAACAAATACCTCCGTAATACTTATTATTACTGTTATAGTTTAAATTTAAGAATATTAAAAGAGTGTTTGGCGAAATGCCAAGAACTATTTCTAGACGTATTAAATATTTACTGAAAATGTAATACAATTTTGCGTAAAAATGTTATATTATTTTCAAATTTTAACACCTGTAATTATTTATGAAAAGGTATTTCATTTTCAAGTTTCTTTGAGAAGTAAGTATGAATGCAATTTTGCTCGTAATTTTATTTAACTTGCAATGTTTGTTGCAATATTTAACATACTAAATTAGACGCTGACATATTTAACTTGGTTTAATATGCACCCTACCCTGTAATATATTTACTGTTATTTTAATAATAGGTTGTCTGGAAGAGATCGCTACTTAAGTGATAAGACCGACTGTTGTACTGAGTTCCATAACATTATAATAATGTATATCTATACTATTTTAGTGTACAATAAAGAGAATTTTGTTGTTTGTTAGTTTGACACTATGTTTGGGTTAAGTTTTTCTAGCTGAATTAAAACTACGTCCTTTTATCCAACGATATTTGACACATTTCCTTAGTTTTAATGACAATGCCTGTTTATAACAAGACCTGATACTTCATTAATGATTAGCTCATGACGGAGGAACTGTTCGATGGTGAACAGTACAGTTAATTATTTTTTTGCAATATAAAAACATATTTTTAGTATTTCAATCATTTTTTAAAGTTTTAGATGAAGTTCTCAGCTGTTTTCACCGCGGACACCATAACATTTTAAATGTAATGGGTTCTCTAGCTGGCCACATGACAATATATTTAATAGTCCAAACTTAAAAATACACAATACAAAACAATACAGATTATAACATACAATAGGCGGTTTCAATGATGTAGTAGCGATATGTATCAGACAACCTTAGGGTACAGAACACTGTAGATTAAACACATAAGTTATACCTTCATGCACACAATACTGTAAAGTGTATTAATTTTAAAGTCATTTACGAAAAACTCTTAAGTACGAATTAGTGAAAGAATTGCCATATTTATTATAGTTTTCATTTCAAGTTCAAAGAAATTAAATTGAGTTGGAAATTGATTTTAAAAATAAATATTTGAATGCATGTTACGTTTTAATTATAAAATAC
Organism: Calpodes ethlius; assembly: GCA_018251375.1. Taxonomy (NCBI): domain Eukaryota; kingdom Metazoa; phylum Arthropoda; class Insecta; order Lepidoptera; family Hesperiidae; genus Calpodes; species Calpodes ethlius. The sequence goes on from DWPA01006384.1 coordinate 1,753, forward strand.
ACATTTTAACACAATTAACTTATTCAATTACTCACTAAACTGTTTCTTGTTAGTAGCAACTGTATTTTTTGTCATCCTTTAAAACTTAAAACGAGCTTACAAGGTACTGCTTCAGACTTTAATAGTACAAATTCCATTTGTATTAAGTACAGTACATCCAATAAGTTAAACCAACCATCACGTGAAGGAATGAGTGTCCTAGTAATGCGCATGAAGCTGAGTCCCGCTGGAAATGTTGAAAATTGAAAATCGGTTCAATCTATCTAATCCCCAATGCTTCGAGAATGCAATTTTTGAAACCCGATACTTCCTGTTATCGAAGTGTACATGCGATACAAGTTAAACTATTTCCTAGAAGACAACTTTAATGTTAGGGTTCAGTATTTTTGATTTTTAAATGTTTTTTTTTTGATTATGCAATTTTTTTCCATATAAAAAGAAAATAAACGTTAACACACTCACTCTGTCGCAGTAGAATTCCCTGTGTCACGGGAGGACTAGACAACACAAATAACACGTCACTAACACCTATGATCCGAGAACAAATATGTATCTGTCACATAAATATCTGCACCAGCCGGGATCTAACCCAAGACCCCTCGCTTCGCAGGCAGGGTCACTACCAACTAGGCTACGGGATAATGGACGATGATATTATTGCTATAAAATAACGCACTTAGTCGGGTTTTATGAATGGTGAATGGTTATGGTCAAAATTTTGTGCTACGAATCAGAATCCGAAAACGTGATTCAAAAAATGGTTTTTTTGTTGAATGGATATTATAAAGAAAAAATTGGAATACTGCTTTACGTCATTTGTTTTTTTAAGAATTACAAACTTCTTGGACTATAACACTTTGGCTTTATGAAAAAAAAATGTTTTAGCAGTATATTGTAAATGACTTACAAACATTCCACAAAAGAAATATTCTCAACTTTTTTAAACAACTTTGAATAAAGCAAGCTTATATAATTATTCATCTGGATACCAGAGAGTAGTCAACTTAACTTTTTTGGTTTCAAAACTTACTACGTTGAAATATAATAAAGAATTTTCATATCTGGCAACATTTATTGATTTGCTTATAGTTATTATTAGTTTCTTAATGAGCTTTATTTCAAATTCAAATGTTATTAAATCAAATTTGTTATATTATTCATTAACGTTGTAAAGAGGTAATATTTATGAGTGAGTTTGTATCTATACTTATATTATCAATGCGAAAATGCGTTTGTTTGTTTGTCCTTCTTTCACGGCTCAATGGAACGTCGCTATAGTTCGATTTTTGGCTTGGAGATAGTTGGGAAGACGAGTACTATAGACTAGTTTTGCCGCGAATAAACATCTCATTTCTTTGGAAAGATCCATTACGATGTACATTTTAGCCAAATTCAAGTAAGTGTATAACAACAAAGCGTTGGCTAGCAACCAGTGATAGAAATAAATTGACAACCTTTTTATTGCTGTTCTTTTCTCACACGTTCAATACCGCGGGAAATATTTAGTAATATATAAAAGGTCAACTTGGAAACTACCGACCCTATTTATAAAGTTTAAATAACAGAGTTAAGGTTATTGAAAAGACTATTGAGTTTAGTGTTTTATCTAAAATACATTTCAATCTTTCTATTGAAATTGGATCCCTGATTTTGTGGCTTATTCACTTAATTGCTTATTTCTCATTGACCTAAATCAGAAATTGGTATTTAATCAGAAATTTATTTAGGTCCTAATTGATCAACAGAAAGTCAATAGCGCTTAGATTAAAAATGAATGGAAATATAATTATAGTTTGCGATTATGGTATGAGATATAACAACATTTATATGATAAAAAAAAATTAAATAAATATAAAACATTATATAAAATACAATCTTGAAACAAAAGAATGATCTACTAATAATACAAGAGTTCTTAAGTTATTCTTAAACTCATAGAAGTAAAAAAATAATAATTTTCAAACGAAGAATTCAATACAGTCATCTAATTTATAACTTCTTATGTTCTCAGTCACACGATGTTTTTCATAAATTTTCACCAAAAATGTACGTTTTCCTTCCTCTTGTTTGTTTCTCGTACTACTTGTTTTCGATTCGAATAATAAACAATTATTATCTGTTTAAACATAATCAATATAAATTTAATCATTGTATTGTCAAATGTTGAACATAACAAATATTATTTATTGCAGTGACAGACTTAGGATGATTAGTACAATAACATTTTTGTTGTTAAAAACGAATATAGCTCTATTTTAGAAAACTATTTTTATTGTCAACAAATATGATTGTAATGTTGATTTAGATTTTTTGTGTTTAATATCAAGTATAACTCTAGTATTGATCAACATTTTTGCATTCAATAACAAATACCATTGTAATATTGATCAACATTTTTGGAATTGACAACAAATTTACTCTTGCTTGGAACAACATTTTGTTGTCGTCGATATATAAGTATTAATGTATGAATACTTTTTCCGCGGTTATTACTATTATAATTACATGATTTTCAGTGTACTCGGCTACAATAGAATGTGAGAGGTACACGCAATAGTCCATCACGGATAGATAGACTCCATACATCTTCGAGAACATTATGGAGAATTTTTAGGTGAACTTGAGAATGAATGATACTCGTATCCATAGAACTTTATACTCATAGTCGAAATTCGGTTTCAATAACATAAAGTTTTATTTCGAGTTCCAAAAGGTACTCACAATATTCAATGCGCATGAAGAAGGGTTCTTGGCAATCATTCCGAGATGTTATGTCAATATTAACCCAATACATGAAGCCACTTGCTGAGTAAACAAACTAGATACAATACTGTTTACGTAAATTATGATCTTTGGTACGAGATATTGAATCGTTTCTGCGACTTCGCCTGCAACTCTAGCAATACCATTCAATTGATAAGATGCTCGACTGAGTATCTATTATGAGCATCTGCACGTGCACTTTGTTAGTGTCACAAAGTTGTTTTTAAAGCATTGTTACATAATGGAGGATTATGTGCAACTAACATTTTTGACTACGTTATGTTTAATGGGTCGTTAAAAATGTCTAATGCTGTTCTGTACTATGATATAATAAAGAATTAGTATGTAAAGTAGTGTTAAATATTTAAAGTCAAATTTAGTCATAATCGAAATAAGGAGAAAAAGAGGTTTAAATGTTTTCTGTTGGCCTTTTGTTTAAAGATCTTTTAAAAATTGATTCAAATTCATTTTCATCTGAATAATATTAATTCAAATAACTATTTCTATTCATATTTCACGCGCGCCGAGTCAATATATCATAAGTCATGACATGGAAAACTGTGGATCCGGTCTGCGTGGACGACGTCCATATATCATACTATGGCAGGACAATAGGTCATTAGGGTGACCATAAGTTGGATTTATACGTGGACAATGTTTGTCTTTATTTGTCCTATAATTTTCATATTTTTCTATATATTTATGGAACAAAAATGTGAAAAGAAAATAACGCAGATATTTTTTTTAACTGTTTACGTAAGACCCGAATCGTGTCAAAATGCATTAATGGGATTTTTTTATTGACGTAATTACTTATTAAATTAATCATTGATATTAAATAAACAATAAATGTTATCCTAAATCTATCAAAATACAACGATAAAACCGTATTGATTATTCACATCCTAATCAGTTAAGTTTTTGAGTTTAGTGGAAACAAATAAAGACACATGACAGGGATATAGATAAAAATTCTGAAAATCATGTCATTGGGGATCTATTGCGTTAATATATCTATTAGTCGGTATCATTATAATATGTCAATTAATATATAATATGATGATGATATTATATGATGATGATATTATATGATGACAATTATATAATTTTAAACACTAATATTTTTTTGTAGAAGTAAGTTTTAGATAGTCTTCTAATCTCATTCCTGGACGTCAAGTAAACGGAATTGCTTACAAAACTTAAACAGATTACTTATTTCTAAAAGAAAATAACTCCAATAAACACTTCACAAATCCCGTAAAAACCGGATACCTCATAAAGATCCGGACCAGCCACAGAACGTAACATGACTGAAAAACATTCGTTTTTAGCGAATCGTAATTTAATCCGAATCGATAAAATCGTATGTATGTAGCTTACGAGCCGCAAGCTGGTTAAACAATTCGAAAGACTTCGGAAAAATATCCTCGTATATACCACGCTTCAGAAAAGAACTATATTATAACCTTCTATCAGGTATACTGGTGTTAGAAAGAAGACAGCGAAAGTCCTTTAGGTTCAAAAGATTAGACCTGTCAATGGCGCAAGTTAGGGAAGGCTAAGTTCCAAAGTGGAAGTAATAACTACCAAACCTTAATTCATATCGAATTATATACCATCACACCACACGTACTCCACACGTATCTTTATTATAATTTGTGTTCTTTTTGCTTTATCGTCTGCATGAACATACATTTTCTTTGGATATTCAACATATTGTTATAGACGCCATTGAAAGACTAGGACGCTGATACCCGAAACACAGTTTTTAACTAACTCGGGGATTAGAGACTTCATACACTTTAATCTTCTTCTTCTCCTTCTTCTAATATATAAAAACGAATGTTTGTCTGTATGTCCTTTATAGAATCTTAAACTATACATTTAATCATGTGATGATCTTTAGCAACGTTGTTGTGTATGAGCCCATGAAGGTTTCTAAGTTGGTACGATCAATTTTCGACAGGTGGCGCTACTGGCATTCCAATTAATTTCATATACTTCAGCTGGTTCAGCTAGTGTATAATATATATATGACAATTGAATGTTATTATTATAATTAAAGAAATATACGACATGAAGCGACTGCAATCAGATCAGGATATAAACAAACCAAGGTATATGATATTTTATTACCGTTCAAATACACAAACTCCCACGCTCGTCCTCGCTATGAAAATTATAGTACAAATGGTATTTTCAATTAGAAAAATACATTTATTTATGATATCATAAAACATGGCGCTGGTAACTTCAAATAATTGCAATCTCGTTTGAAATTTATAATCTTAATTTAGTAACGCACAGACATAAATAATAATGAAATCATATTAGAAATTGTATTAGTTATATGATATACGACTAAGGATGAATAGTTTTTAACCAGTATTTTAATTTTCATTTGGTTTAATAAGATTTATGTAAATATAAGCTGTGCCCGGATGTTATACTTTATTTTGTTTTAGTGCCATAAGTTACTCCTTTACATTAACTACTTGCAAATAAAAGTCCCATCAAAATCGGTCCAGCCATTTCAGAGATTAGCCAAAACGAACAGAAAGACATATAAAAAATATTATTTTGGTGTATGTACCTTATGTATATCATATGCATGTAGTAAAAAGCGGTTATTTCAATATTAGAAACAGACTCTAATTTTATTTAGATGTATAGATATATTATGGTGTCATCGTAAAGTATAATAAAAAATGGATTTATTTTGATTGTCACCAGGTAGAGCTGTTTTCTTTTTTGCTCATTCATTATTATAAATTAGAAATAGTGCCATCTTCCAGCTAAAATCTGTACGTTATCAACTCTGCGTGCAGCTCAGTTCATAACATATGTAACAATTCTAACCTTACTAGCTAACCTCTCGATTACTCCTATCTCCTATTACCAATAAATTGGTCGACATCCCTAGTTCAGATATACATATTCCAGATCTAACACATTGAATTATAAATTTGCCTACACGTTGAAGACGATTGTAATTTTATTAGTTGAAGATACCTGCGTTGTGAACTTGACCCGATAAAATATTTATACCTAAGAAACTATCCTAAAAACTTTTCACATGGCAACCCTATTTCCAACCGATATTTCACGGCGAGAGACAAGCTTTTGTTCGCTTTTCACTTCCGTCCATTGTAAGTTTCGAAATTAAGATGTTCGGGAAATAATAGAATTTCCGTCTGTACACCGTAAATCGTATTTATCTGTCAAACGTGATCACGGCAATTCCAAACTTAAGCTCTCTCCTTACGGCATAGAATCGCGACGCTCACAAATCTCTCACGTATGTTTTTCATTTGGTAAGTGAGATTTTATTAAGGTTTTTCCAGCTGAGGAGTGAGAAATTTGTATGCAATTGTGCTTTTGAAAATAGAATTTAATTATCTGGCGCTTTAGGAAATATATAGACTTGCACGTCATGAATGTTTTTAGCCAATTAATAATCTACTACGGGATATGAGGATCTCCTACTGAGAAGGGGTATAGCATACTCCATGCAGATTGATGGCCAATCCAGGTCTCAGAATTTTTTATACCACCCGAAGGCCTCTAGCGTAGCTAAATGATAGCTATCTAATTAAAATAACAAATGGCGCTGACAGCTCTTCGATGCATGGTAGCGCTAAAGGAATCTACGAACCAGTAATTATACATCTCGATGTTTTTTGTTACTGATGTTTATGAGTAAACAAATACCATAAGATAACTACATCCGATAGTTTGTTGGCTATGTATCGTATATAAAAGCAACTATACGTTGGCTTCGCCCGCGTATGCTAAAAGAAGAACGGTAAAAAGTTGATAATTTCTTTCTATCTATGGTTGTCAGATAAAGCTTTGTTGTTGAACACTTCCTTTAATTTGACTGAAATATACATCGTAATGGATCTTTCTTCAAAAATAAGATATTGATGAATGAATAAGATGTACTCGTCGTCCTCCCAACTATCTCCAAACCAAAAATCATACCATAGCGTCACTCCGTTGCGCTGTGAAAGGAGGATAAACAAACTTTCGTATTCATAATATTAGTGTAGATTACAAAAATATAATATTGTAACTTTTTTTTTGAGGGCAAAATTTTTAGAAGTTATCCGAAACTTAAGGATTTGCGTTATGTATGATATCTACTCAATAAACCCCCTCGACAGCCATCTGGCGTATAAAGTGATATACCAGGATCTTTACTGAACACACCGGTGCATAATATAACCTACATACAAAAAAATCTGAACTAAACGACAACAAAACGCAAAATTTAAATGAAATATTCATTAGTTATTTAAATGTTACTCAAATTAGTTTCAAATAAAATGGCTGCATTCATTTGTAAGCAAACAGTGTCACGTTTTCTAAAGCCAATCACAAATCCCGCACTCAAGTTGAGTTACATCTGTTCCTGAGAGGCTTAGCGGCCGCTGGGACTTATGGGCTTATGGTGTGAAATGAGAACCTGCGTCAACCTGCGCTCGGATTAGTGAACGACAGAACACCCGATGTCCGCTTAAGACCCATCGGTTCCCTAGAGCTCCGTAATCTTCAGTGGTCATTCAAATTTTGATAATTCCAATTTTGAATTCTTGAAATTTTAGGTGAATTTTAAAATTTATATTTGTAAAAATATTACTTCGCCTAAAACGTATGATGATGTACTACTTTAAAAATATTGGAGATATACGAATTTTTAGGTTTAATATACTAAAACCTAAAACTGAATTGGTTTAATTGCAAAGTTTTTATTATGTAAAAGTCATAAAATCATATTAAAACACGTTATAATTAAGTTTTTATGACGATGCAAATTTTTAAGAGAGACAAAATATTACCTCATTTGTTGTTTAATGAATGTCGAAATTTTATCCAATGGGATTAATATTATTAATTTATGATGACACTGCTTTTAATACTACTTAAAATTCTGCGTAATAAAATGCCTACTATTGTGTTTAAAACAGTGAAAACATGTACACTAATTATTTTTATTACTTAATGCTGTGCGAATCGCGAATGATATTAATATGTAAAATCATGGAGCTTAAAAAACAAATTTAATTAATGTGACATGATCTTTGTGAAAAGCTTGCCTAAATTAACTTGCATATGAACTGCCTAAGTGAACAGAGATAGTGTCTAACTAGACATTCAAACATTTTATTAGATAGAATAACTCTCATATTGGACCAAAAATAAAACTTTATTACCAATGGAATAAACTTGTTGATAATAAGACTATCTAACCAAGGAGTCATTAAATATTGTTTGATTTTTTTTTTTGTTGTTGAGGATAGTAAACGAGCTTGCACAGCCATCAACCCTTTCTTTTGTGATCAACCTCGAACAGGAAGGACAGTAATTCATCTATCTATCAGCCTCTGAAAGTCCACTGCCGGACATAGGTGAATTAAATATTAAAAAATAAATAAAATAAAAAATAACACATTAATCTACTGTAATACTTTTTTATCACTGGCACTATCAGGGACTGAGGGACTCTGATTCTTAAAAGTTCTTCACCTAAAACAGAGACTAGAGAGGTTTAAAAATCCCCTTTATTACCTTAAAATTGCATTAAATACATACTAATAAAGAGTCAATTGAAGTGTAAATTAAAGAAAACAAAATTGAAACATTTAGGTTATACTGTTTGACGGCCCCGTTGCCTAGTTGGTAGTGAACCTGCCTGCAAAGAGGGGTCCTGGGTTACAACCCAGTCGGGGCAGATATTTATGTGACAGATAAATATGTGTTTTATCTGTTGTCCATGCCACCCGCAACACAAGGAATCCTACTGCGAGGTTATGAGTGTGTTAGCGTTTATTTATTATTAAATATATACACAATATTAATTTATACTAAAAAGTCGTTTTGATATAATTTTAGATCACGCTTGTACTCAACGCTGTTTCTCAAATGATGTTAGATTTCTAGATGCACGTCTAACCTCGAAAGCCCCGCACGCTTGACCTGTCTAGACGATTACTATGTTCACAGACTTTGTACAACTGTATAAAAGGAGTTAAATCTTAGAGACCATTTTGCTGTGCAACGAAGCAACGCGATAACAATAATATTTATGTACATCCATCCTCATCATCATCATTACAACCCATAATTGTCCCACTGCTGGGCTCGGTACATCTATGCTTATATAAATTGGAATATGTTGGTTTATTTGTGTGTTTTTTAGCTTTTTTGTTTGCTTGTTTGTTATCCTTTCACGGCCCAACGGAGTGTGTTTATGGTATGATTTTTGGTGTAGAGATAGTTGGGAGGATGAAGAGTGCCTTAGGGGTTTTCACCGCGAAAAACATTCATTTATGAGGCAATATCCATTACGATGTATATTTCAGCCTCATTAAAGATTTTTTAATAATAAAGGTATTAGTAGTATGCCGTGTCATTGATACACGATTGCATTATAAATAATAAATAAATAAACGCTAACACACTCATACCCCCGCAGTAGGATTCCATGTGTCGCGGGTGGCATGGACAACACAA
>DWPA01006385.1:0-11030 GCA_018251375.1 Calpodes ethlius
TTCATGTAATAATTGCTATTGATTGGACTAACAAATTGTACCTAAACTCTATACTGTGAGAAGAATAAAATGTAAGCAGTCCTGGGTGTTTCATTTTATATTTGAATATTTCAAATAAAAATCTACGTTTGAATAAAGTTAAGTATGAAACTTATTATTTTATGGTAATTAAGAAACCTCGGTAAGAAAAACAACGACTCGCTATATAGTCAAAATTTATTTATATCATAACCAAATACAATAACAATTTTTACTATTCCTTTAAATATGGTGTCAAGTCTTCGACAATAAAGTACTTCGCTGGTACGCCGCCGTAGAACTTCTTAGTGAAGTCAAAGTAATATTCCATTGCCTTGTCAACGAAAGATTTACCGAAGTTCTTCAACACATATTTCCAGTTATCGTTCAGATATTTGACTACGAAGTCACCTGTGAAATTAAATTATGCAGGTAAACATACCGTAACATACGTCGACGATGTAAATTAATTAATAATTTCATGCATTAATTGGTCTCAACATTATTTGACAGCCTAGTTGGTAGTGACCCTGTCTGTCGAAGCGAGGGGTCCTGCGTACGATTCCCGGCCGGGGCATATATTTATGTGACAGATAAATATTTGTTCTCGGCTCATGGGTATTAGTGACGTATTATTTGTGTTGTCCATGCCACCCGCGACAAAGGGAATCCTACTGTGGGGGTATGAGTGTGTTAGCGTTTAGCGTTTTATTTATTTCTAGCATCTCACTCAAGTTCAAGATATACTCAAATCTCTCGTGATAATTGAAAAGGCCTACAACACGAGTAGATCATAATTTAACACGCTATCTCCTTCACAAACTTTAAAATATCAATGTTAGTTTTAGTTCCTATTCAAGGCATATATTTAAAGGCTAAGCTAAGATATTTAAAAGAATTTGCAATTCAGTTTGCTGCTCACGTATCTTATTAATAAATATAAGGTACTTACTAATGTTCTCTTTCCCTACAAAAATGTTGTCGACCGCGAACGAAGCTTTACCCTTAATGTCATAAGTGTATTCAAAATCTTTATCAAAGCCCTGAAAATATATCTCGCCATCATCTTTCTTTTCCGGGTAAAAATTAAATTTCATGTTCATAACAAGTTTTTCTGAAACAAAGAAAAAATTGCACATAGTAGTTTTAATTGTGTATTTTAATTTGATAAATAATTAGATCCATTAAGTACGAAAATTTATTCTGCGAATAATTTCTGAAGCAATATTTGATTGATATATTTTTTTTTTGGAATCGATATAGAATATATTGTGTTAATAAATTTTGTGTTTTATTCTCACCAAGCTTTACTTTTCCTTTTCCATCTCCTCGAAGTCCACCACCACCCAGAAGACGTTTCAATACATCACTCTCCCCAACAAGATTATAATGTCCTTTAATTACGAAATCACACATAATTTCCTGGTTAACCATTCCTTTATCCAGGTCGATTCTGAAATAAAATTGAATATTATTAAGTTTATATTTATTAAAAGTTAAGTGTAGAATATTCAGTTTAAAGAATATCTCGACTAACGATCTCGAGTCTTAGGTCAATGTAGTCATTTGTGGTATATTGTGACAAAGTGTCAGAAGAGAATGGTTATTATTTTAACCTTAGTAACCTACTCTGCTAATTTGTTTTTCCTTATTTTTTAAATGATATATAACGTATGTAAATACGTATTTATAGAAATTTTCTGTTAATATAATACTTTTTACAGAAACAAAACTCTTTCCACCACATGTAGATCTTTAAATTACATATTGACTAATTTAATCATTAAAGGATTATAAGATTATTGACTAAAGATTTAACGTTCTACGTTATGACTTCACTAAATTTTGTTCGACATTACCGAAATAAAATAAAGATGTTTTTTTAAGTATGAACATTTCAAAATTCAAATAAACTGAAGACACTTAAGAAATATTGTATGCATGTTTCTTGAAATACATAAATTATATTTACTTACTCAAAATTATTGAAGACACAGTCCTTAATACCCTTAGCCACTCCATCAACAAGGGTAAGGTTAACCAAATCCAAAACTTTCACATTTACATTTGTCAAGGTCATAGGATCTATCGGAGGTATATTTAAACTGGGGATACCAGTTTTAGCTACATCTTTCAACACAGTCAAATATGAATCCCTCATACATACATTATCTTTTATTGAGCATTTTGATAGATTGTCCACTGTAACAAAATTATTGATATGCATATAATTATGATTTTTACCCACATATGTATCCAGCTCACAGTTAATAATAATTTCGTTTGATTTCGTTAATATGTGACTACTGCTCTTCGTACTTCTTCATCATTGAATGCGACGTGTTGTCAGCAAAGAAACAAATGAGGAATCACCTAATTAACTATAACTGACTAACTTACAAACTTTAGGCTAGCAATCTGATAGCCACTGAAAATTATGAAACGGAATTATAACGTAAGTAAAGATCTCACTAAGAAAATGTAGGCATTGCCATGTCCGTTATTCAGCAGAGTATATCACAATCAAAGTGATTATTAATTTGACTATTATATTTAAAAATAAATCGAATGTAGAATTGGATACTGATGATTTATTTTTAAATAATTATAAATTAGCTGGGATATAGTTATAAATTTCGGATTTTACTGTTTAACTTGTAATGTGAACGCCATTCAAATTTTTTTCTTTTGAAATGAAATACGTTTTAAGTGGTTTTCAAAATATGTTACACGAAATATTCATGTCATTAAAAATGCAAGTCTGTTATTTTTACATTTGTAACTTACCAGAAAATGATTCACTCAGAGTAAAATATAAACACGCGAGGTAAAACAAACTTTTTCTTAAAGCCATTTTAGTTATTCCCACGCAATTTGTAGCAGACTAAGAATAGCATACATCGCGACGCTTCTTATATATTACCTATACAATACAAAAACACCAACAAAAAATTATAGGTTACAAAACAGATAAAGTGCGAGTCATTCTTATACACAAATGATTCTACGCTAGACATTAGAATAAGGGGGAACTTATAAAACTAAAAGTCAGATTTCTTCGTCGTTGAGAAACACAAAATTGTCAATAATATTCGCTTAATTTGACTCATTATATATTAGGTACATAATCCATATTGTAAACTATCTGTGAGCTAAATTCCAACCAAATCTGTTTCCATTATTGTAAAACAAACATTCAAAGATTAATATGTTTCATATTATCAGGATAGATTTTGAATTTATTGATATAAACACAATAGAATATACCAAGTGTCAACGTTTAAAACTAATACCAATATAGTAGAAATACCTTATTACATATTTTTTTACTTAAATGAATAAAAAAAGGTAACGCAAACTCAATACTTTATTACTACACTCAATATTTATATTCTATTATCTATCGTATATATTAAAGTTTGTCCTGATAAATATAAATTTAAATTAGGAAAACTATATCCAAATTAGACCAGCAGGTTTTTGGAAAACCTTGAACGTAACCTAATTTTTTCACTCGACAAATACATATTTACATCATAAATTATTCTGTATTCGTTTGTACCTTAATTTCGCAGAACTCAAGGACGATGTTAAGAGAATTTAGGTTTTTTCCATTTCACGCAGATTAAGATTCGTGCGTCAGATTATGTAATGTAAGTTTGAATGTTCCAAGCTTCTTGGAACAAATGATAAGTAATGTGAGTACACTTTTTATACTATTTAATTGAATGTAAAAGCCCAAAAAACCAAGGCTAAAAACAGCGCAAGTTACCGTGGCTGCGTGCGAGGAAAACAGCTATACCAATAGGATTAGACTATGCAGCTACGTCACGAAAATAACTTAATTCTATTGGTGGATTTTTTCCTCTTATGCTTTGCTGATTCGCACATCTTTGGTGGAATTTCATCCTAAACTTATTTATTCATTCGAGAATCTTGATGTACGATATATTACTAATAATCTATAATCGAGTTTTTTTATTAAAAATAAATACTTAGTATTAGTATGAAATTCACAAAAACTTTATTGGATAAGAATACCAATTGAAGTTGCAGTGTCACCATCCCCTGCCACCCACAGAGATCTGTGACAATCCCCTTATAGGCCTGTAGGAAGGGCTGTAGACATTTAGTATAATATGATAATAAAAATATTAATTAGTTATTGATAACCAGTAAAATGACTGTGGAAGTTAGGACTGTTCGTGGAGGTTAATACCTAATATTGGTATTCATCGTAAGAAAAGTTGATCACTGATGCTTTTCTACCTCTGAGAACAGATGGTCGCCTCTTATATAAGTAATCGGCAATGAAACAAAATTCTAACGAGGACGCTATTAGTGCAATAAAATTTATACACGACAAAAATAAATGAGGCAGTTGCATCATCCTGAACGACCAATTTTATACCAACAAACCTACCTAATTATAGATATTGTGATTTTGAAAATACTACGATGTGAGGTTTTACTACGACAAACAATCTATTTTCTCAGAGATTTTTAGCGCTTACGTCAGATTAAGTAAGACGGGTAAGAATTAGACAGGCGCTGCTTTATAATTGCGAGGTGATAGTTACGTTGTGTGAAAAAAAATATGAACATTTAAACACACATATATACCACACATAAATACACACGCACACATAAACACATATATTTTGTCTGAAGGATGCGCAACGAAATTTAAATATTTGATTATGGAATTTCAAAATTTCTATCATCCCTAAATTGAATTATATACATTTATTCATACAATATTTCAGGAAATAAATGCTTAAAAACTCATACATATACTAATATCTCAATTCAGTATTGAATGTGCCGACAAAATTAATAATCGTATAGCCTGATGTAGAGTAATAGCAATACTCTTTATATTGAATTTCTTAGCAGAATAAACAACTCCAATTCATATACTTTATACAATCTTTTACCATCGTCTTTTATTAAGAAAATAATAAAATATATATTTAAAGAGTACATTTTTAATTTGGACTACATTTTATGCATTTACAGGTACCTACCTTGTTTCCCTTAGATTGCGAACAAAACGGCTAAAAGCTATTAAAGAATATTTCAGCTTTTCATTGTGTTCGTATTTTCTGCGAAGTTTTTTATTCAACGATACTATCGGCAACTGAGCACGTAAATGCACTATAGAGTTTTGTAAAATCTTTTCCACGTTGAACTGCCGTAGCGCAAAGGTATACCTATAAATTCGATGGCCGCTAAGAATCTCAACGAAGATGAAAATAATCTAAAAAATTTAATGGACTGTAACCCAAAAAGATATTTCTGAAGCATGTAAAGGAATTATGATTTTTGGAATGTAAACAAATAATGTAATTACATATGATTTAAAGACCTCAAACCAAGACACGACAAAACACGTAGGCCGAGACCATAAATTTAAACATAATTATACTCAAATTTTTGCCTCATTGCGAACTAAACTCAAGACCCTTTTAATGGCTCTCCAGTATACTGTCTAAACATTACAAATATATGGAATTCACATATATTATATATTCACATATAAAATAATAACTAAGTATTAATAAGAGATCAATACACATTGAAAATATTAAGAATTGAAAGACCATTTTCTTAGTAGAGTAGTTTTCCTCGGTTTGATATTTTTTCTATTTAAGTATATATAAAATAGACTTGGAACAGATTAATGTCCAAGTTTCTTTGATATAAGTATAGAAAGATATAAGAAAATGAGATCTTTGAATATGAATTACGTTAGAAATTATCATCATAAGTTATATTAAATGTGTCATTTAAAAAGTAACAAGGAGTTTAACATATCTATTTTGTTTAGATTTATTGTACAATCATTTCACATCACTGTTTACTGATTCTTAAAGTTAAACTCGAATTGCCTTCTTTGTCAAACATGCAAACATACTGCGTTACTCACTTCGAATTACCTAAGAACTAGTTCATGTTGAAAGAGCCAATGAGGAGGGGAAAGTGGAACATCCGTGAGCATTAAACGATAGAGAAAAATCGATATAGGTACTTAAATATATAAAATATACTTATTATTATTTGAATTCAAATAGAATTCAGTTTATATTTAAATTTATTACTAAATTTAACTTTAGTAAAAGTACATCGAATCCAAAAACGTCAGCTGTCTCGACAAGAACATAGGGAAGTATTTTAGAAATTTATTGCTTTAATTGAAAATATACGTTAAAAACTATGTATATACTTAACTTTTATTAAGATTACACACACAAATTTATGCATACATATCGATACTCGATACAGTACACCGTTACACAAATGCGGACCTGATGTTATACCATAAAGACAAGCTTGTACGAAAGCTAATGCTATGAAAAATAAATAAACTTAAAATGTAAAGAAAACGGTATTTTAATTGTTATCGAGATCAGCGTTCGAAATCTGTTCACATCTCAATTTTTTGATTATGTATTTTACGAATTATTAGGACTTACTTCAGTGAAAATGTCGGTTACCATCCTACCCCAGATTAGTTCGTGATATTTATAAACGTTCCTAATTGATATCTGGAAATCCGCACGGCTAGTGAAGCAGGCTAAGATATAATACTATAATTAAATACCATAATGAATGAAACCTTCTTTAAGTGTTTATTTCCGCAGCAATCGACCCTGATCATTTTCAGCGCTTTCGCTTTTAATTAATGCAAAATGCAATACTTGCTTATATAAATAACTGTGTCTAAGCCTTTTTTCTTCATCATTACAATCCGAGCTGGGTTCGAGTCTCCTATCATGAGATGAGGGGTATAGGCCATAGTCCACCACGCTGGCCAAGTGCGGATTGGCAGACTTCACACACCTTCGAGAACATTATGGTGAACTCTCGGGTGTGCAAGTTTCCTCACGATGTTTTCCTTCACCGAGGCAAGTGATAATTAACTAGTTATACGAGGTAGTTACGGGGTAACTGATAATCAACAAGTTCTATTACGATAAATATAAGATATGTAAACGTGTATATCACCTGCATTTCACACTTGGGGCAGCTCTTGGCAATCATTTTGTTTTTACCCATTTTGTTATATATCACAGTTCTGCGGTACAGATCGCCGAAACTATATATGTATTTACGAAGTAGGTTAACTTTATGATCGATTTTATTTGAAATAAACTTCAAATTTCATATTTAACATAATCATTGGACCGAAAAGTTTATGAATTATACTAAAAGTAATTAATTGGCAATGTTGCTCATTAGTTCATTGAAAGAAAAGGAAAAGTTGGTAAGAATTAGGAATTAACTCTTTTTTAGATAACATAAAATATCAGAAATGATAATGTAATTGCATTTTCCGTGTGCAGTACATCAAGTACAATTAATTAAAATCAATTATTATTATCGCTGTCAACTGTCAAGTACTGTCACAGTGTACATTCAAATTACACTTGCGAAAACCACAAACTAAGTACAGATATTATATATATTTGGTTGACACTACAATATAATTATTAAAGTAATAACTGGAATACAAGATATCAAATGAAAAGTATTTATGAAAGTGAATCACGTGATCTAATTTAAATTGTTATGGTTATGTAATGGTTTTATTAGAATATTATTTGGCGAGTTGGTAGGTGTAATCTGTTATCATTGCCACCAATTTCGGCTCATATAGCCTTTAGAAATATTTCGAAATGACCAAGAAACTAATATTATTTTTTTCTTCTTTTAAAACGTGAACTAACACATCAATATGGGAGATTAATAGAATTGAGTAAAGTAGTATCTCCAATATATAACTCGGATTCGAAGATATTGTGATTAGTTCATTAAATTGTAATATTTGGGTCTGATCAAAGACTATGTAAGTAATCAATTCCGCTCCAGCCTTATAATATAACCCGCGGCTCCAGCGTTGTATACCTGAGCCGTGCGAAATCATATAATACTTAAATATTAACATTCGTAGCTACGTATTTTTTATTTTATTTTTTAGAACGGAATTATAAACGACCTATAATATTTTCGTATAATGTTAGGAAGGCGTGATAATGATTCAATGGCAACATTAATTTCAGTTCGTAGTAAAAAGTTAAATATCGATTTTTCTGTTAAATATGTTTACATCTATATTACTGTTGAATGAGCCTTAAAAAAAGGAATTATTGATGTTTAATTATAATGTGAACGTACCGCGCTATTGTTTCATTAAACATCCAGTAAGATCAAGAAGCAGCGAGGACCGCTTCTTACGATAAATAAACAAAAAAAACATAATGAACTGTACGGAAACTGATGAAAATGAAGCAAAAGAAGACAAAACATTAAAACCATCGATCATCTTACGATTCAAAAAGAGCAGGTAAGCTGTAATTATAATCTTATAAACACATACTTTAATTAAAAAAAGGAAAAAAATATAATCCTCAATTACGATGAAAATTAAAAAAAATCTGTCGAAGCACTTTTTGAAATTGGCGCTCACGCACAGCGAGTAATAAATTCAGGTTTGATGATTTTTTTCCAGCATATTCCATATCATGCTGCCCATTAACATGTGGTTTATTACATTAAAACCCTGGTTGTCAGCTTTGAAGCGCGAAAATATATTTTTTTTTTTTACATTTATACATGAACGATACTTTTTATATTTGTGTTTTAGTCGCGTACGGGTAAAAGCACTATAAGCTCATCAAGCTATCATAGTAAATTACCGATTGATGCCTTCATCATTATATTCCGTTACTTCACACTTCCGCCAACAGAGAATAGATGATTTCTCCCAGCACTCTCCGCGAACCACGCTACGGTACTTCGTTCCTATCCTTCGTTCCAAAATTGTTATTGTTATTGATATTATCAATACCACTTCAATAATAACGTAACCGGTGGTTTTACATGTTTACTGTTACAGGTTTTTAAAACAATTTGGATGTTCGGTCTGTCCGTGTTCCTACATGCGAGTGTCAAACCTGAGATATCACATTCGCCGAGAGCACTACAACCTGCTGGCGAAAATAACAACACGCGACAAGCGGAAAATCAACGACATCTGGCTGGAGAGCGTCGTTAACTCGAAGGACTTCATAGAAATAAAAAAGACCGGCCACAACAAGTACTTGATGAAAAAATCGATGAATCCTGAAGGTGTAGAAATAGTGGAACCTACAGACACTATAGATTTAACGCCGCTGTACCCGGACTGCATCCGGTCGCGAGGGAAAGTCTGGTGCGGTGTGTGTAAAAAGTCCCTGCGCAGAAAAGCCTATATTAAACATTTGGAAGAAGATCACGCAGACTCGATGGAGTGAATAATATATTTTCATTATGAACGGCTATAAAACTGTATGACTGTGACGGTAGTGGTAGTGATGGACTACAACATGTGATAGAAAACGGAAGCGAACCTTAAATAGTACCTGGGACCGATGTAGTCGCACGTAATGTGTAACCGTCTCAAGTGAGCATTTAAAGGCTACTTTGTTAATATAAAAATATTGCTAATATATTCTATCTATCAGCCTTCGAAGGTCCCCCCCTGGACATAAGCCTCCGAGGGTGAAAGTATTGCACAGTCTCAGGGCGGCGTGGTCCGTCCAAGCAATTTTAAAGGCTGATAGATGGATAATTTCGTTCCTCTCTATAAGATCTCGTTCACCAATAAACAAGTTTTTATTTTGATATTTTTAATAATGTATTTGGTTTGTAGAAAATAGTATTTCCTGATCTTGCCGCAGTTTCAACTACTTTCAGCTGTTATTATCAAATTCGATGGATTTATTAATAGGCGTAACGAGGTTAGCTCTACCGCCTCCAAGCTCTATCGTTAGATCAGCTTGGTCGTGCCATATTACTATATTGTCACCTAACTTACACACTCCGGACAAATTTCATATATATACAATAGCTAATAAGACAAAGTAACGTTGAAAGATATTCTTACATTGATCTATAGGTAAATACATACGAATCGGGCTATTAAATACCTGTTTATTGTAGCCCTGAACCAATCGTGTCAGCCCACACAGAACTGCATCAAAATTGATCCATTCGTATAGGGACCACGATGCCCTATACAGACACACACAAACCAATACGTCAATGTAATAACGGAGCAATAACTTGATTGTTTTGTTTTCCAAACAATCAACGGCTCTTCAATTAAGTTGCTTACAAAAATTATTCTGAATATAATTAACTGTTGAGTAAATAAAAACTAGAGATGTAAATAATTCAGCACGGTGTCAATTTATATATATTTAAGTATTGTAACTAAGAATTCTTTAATTGTTCACAAGATGATTGTTCTTCTGTTTTCTGACGTAAAAAATCGTATACTACACACGCACGTAATAACATGAAATCTTTCCTAATTAGGCACAGAACACATTCCGATACATAGGTACATTATATACCAATGTGTGTGAAAATTATGTTAAAATATATAAAAAAAGTACCTGTTTCTTAACAATCCAAAAATAATGTTTAATATTTTGTGAAATTAGGAAAGTTTTACTTTTGGCTAGCGCTCTTATGACTGCCATTAGGTTTTATAAAAAAAATATAGTGTAATGAGAAACAAGAGCAGTACGAATAAATATATGTATGTAATAGTTATGCCCGACTACAATACAATGATTGTTGTGTTAATTTTTTTTAATAATTGTCGTTAGTTTATATAGACTTCCTAAATGAATTTTATGATAGTATAAAAAGTGTATAATAATATTTTATTGAATTAAAAACACTATATGTAGGAAATTTCAAAATATTTTATTTTTACCCCTAATTTATTTATTATATTATAATCATTCCACCGAAAGAAAATATTTTCAAATCTGTTCAGCGCCGTTTATTATTAACTAATGGTCACCATACAGTATTATAATGCAATGTACAATGTGTTTTTTTATTTTAAGTAACGTGGTAGTAAGTGAACTGAATGGGAAATAAATCTATATATATAAAAGAAAGTCGTGTTAGTTACACTATTTATAACTCACGAACGGCTGAATCGATTTGGCTGA
>DWPA01006386.1:0-11028 GCA_018251375.1 Calpodes ethlius
ATCTGTTAGAGTCAGAAATTTCGGATGCCAAGAGACGCGCGCGCCATTACGTATTCGGTCTCGGCGCTTGGCGTTTTTTGACATATAAGGCGTTGGGCCGCGAAGGGTTAAGTTAACGTCTCTAACTAGGCTCATTATTTGTTGGTCTCAATAATTGTCATTTCATGACAAATTATTAAAATAACTCTGTATAAATACCATCCGAATAGTGAGAGTTGCAATCTATTTTATCCCCTCCAGGATACCTGAGGAGATGACGCTGGAGGAGGGCGCGGCGATTCAGCCGCTGGCAATCGCCGCCCACGCGTGCAACCGAGCCGGCATCCAGCTGGGCTGCTCGCTGGCCGTGCTGGGCGCCGGGCCCATCGGCGTGTTGTGTGCCATGAGCGCGCGGGCCATGGGCGCCACTAACATCGTTATAACCGGTCAGGGATTCCACTCAATATAATAATAAATATACTTTTAAGTTAAACAAAATTGTCGAGACCGACAGTGTAGAGATACTTCGATTAACTTCGGGCATGCTGCCTCCTACTTCATCGTACCTTCTCCTTCCATCGGCAAGCAGTGTAATGGATGCATAAAACCTACGGTAGTCTATCACGTCTGTTCATTGAACGATGTGTTGGCTTATGGCCCGATCACGGGGATAAAGTGATACGCTTACTTTATTGTATTTAATGTTATTCTAATAAAAAAATTAATTCTCTCAAATAATTTAATCGCTATAACTTAATTTCAAGTATATTACTACTTGTAGTTAGTGGAATTGGCATTTGATATAAAAATAATAATTATTACTAATTATTTTTACGCAGAGCTTCCTTAACACTTCATGAATCACGCTCGTTTGTATGATTTCAATAGTGTTAGACGACGACGTCTCCGTTAATTAGCGACAGTGTAGTTTTTTATTCGAAGTGTTTAAAAAAACACTTGGACTGAACCATAATTTCTCGTGTGGATGTTTACAGACGTAGTGGAGTCTCGGCTGGAAACTGCGAAACAATTGGTCGCTGACCACACACTGTTGATCGCTCCGGACTGCCCGGAGCAGGCCGCGGTGGACCAGCTGGTCGGACTGCTGGGCAAGGAGCCAGATGTCTGCATCGAAGCCAGCGGCCACGCTTCTGCCCAGAGGATCGCAATGATGGTATAGCTCCACTCACATCACTCTTATAAGTATAACATAAATATCTTATAAAACATGCCAATTGACAATCAATCATATTTGAGTTTCCACCAGTATCTACTGCTTCAGCGAATGGAAGTAGTTTAGTGCCACAGTATAACCCGAGAGGCATTTTAAATTGTGTACAGCCAATATGATAAACAGTATACATTGTTGTTTCCAGGCAGCAAAGACAGGTGGCGTGGTGGTAGTGGTGGGGATCGCTAACGGCGCGACCACCGTGCCGCTCTGTGAGACGCTGCTGCGCGAGGTCGACATCAGAGGCTCCTTGAGAATACTGCACACGTACGGACATACTACTATTGATAAAACGTCAACACTCAGTAACTGGGTCGAAATATTGGTTTATACTGTGTTAAATATGTGTACGTTAAGCGGCGCGGGGAGGGGGGGGGAAGACATCCAATTAAAACGACAGATAATTGCACACTGGTTTACAGATCACACTTAATCGCTCGAGGGGCAACTTACACACACACTGAGTAGTCCAGTATATGACATTTAAAATACTAGCGATTTTATGTAATATTCACTAGGCTCTCCTAGTTCGACAAAGTTTTGACAGCTTCGACACAGCCGCGGCTAAATTCCGTCCAAGTACCGGCATATAAAGCTAACGTCGTGTCGATCTCGTCACAGGTACCCGTCGTCGCTGGCGGCCGTGTCGCGCGGCGCCATCCCGCTCAAATCATTTATCACTCACCACTTCCCGCTGCAGAAAGTCCACGAGGCGCTGGAGGTCGCCAAGAACGGACAGGCCATGAAGATCATCATACATCTGTGAACGATCACGTGACGTACACGCTGTGCAAACGGTTTAAGTCTTGTAACCTAACCAGTAGCGAAAAAATGTTATTATATCTTACTAGAGGAGTTACAACCAGCAATGGAAAATCTTACAATACTACTAAAGATTAACTAAAAATTTGATCGTTCGCGCAGCGCTTAACAAGCACCCTCCTTAGTACAATCGTAACGTGTGGGGATCTTGTAAACTTTGTCTTATAAACCTTTGTCATCGACGATTGGTTTCATTACTATTGGTGTGTTAAATAAATGTAGACACTTGCTGTCGGGGAACACACCTGCCCGTTTCCTTTACCAAGCAATCCGTGAGAATCAGGCGCATGAGCAAGTGTCTTTAGTTCTTGCGCAGGAGTAGTCTTAAATTTTTACATCTCCTGATATTATCGAGTTTAGTACAATTATTCCTCTTTGCACATTTAAGAATAAAAGCAGTTAACTGAAAAAATATATTTTATTTTGATCAGATCCTATTAGCGACAATAAATTAGAATTACATATATATAATCAATTTACAAATTTTACAAACATATTTGGATAATAATAACACTAAGTATAAATACAAACATAACTTAAAAATATAATATTTACATTACCTTAGGATATAACTGGCAGTGTGGCGGACCCTATCGTCCGGCCTTTTATATTACAACACTTACATCTATATATCTCTGTCTCGCTTACAAAGATACGTTTTTAAGAAAATAATTGCTACACAGAAATGAACAGACAAATTATATTTTATTCATTATACACTTTAAAACAACATATCGTAAATATTCGAGTTAAATCAATAGAAAAATGTATCACATTTGAACATACCGTCACGCTCCATAAAAAGAATAGCTAAACGGAACTTTTAGGGTCAGCGGCGACTGACAGAATGGCGGCGAAGAGCAGCACAATCATCACAGGACTCCTTAAGTGACACTGAGTAGACGAGCCACGCCTAGAGAAACGAGAGCAATCACAAAGCATGCCTCCTCGCCACTCGGAAGAGTCTCCTATCACCCTATTATTTTGTTATACCAATTACAATCAATTGAAATTCAATTTAGACTTTTATTATATTTGTCCCTAAGCCGCCACTCTATCAGTCGACGCAGACCCTCACAACTTCGTATGTATGAGTATGTGACATCTCAGGATGATGTACTGTGCGTGAGGTTCCCTCAGAACTTCAGACTTTTGACCTTGAGCTGCTGCTGGTTGAGGGCGGCGAGGCGCGGCACGGGCGGCGGCATCGCGCCCCAGCCACTTCCTGCCAATGTCCACACCAACATTCATCACAATCTTTAATACGTTACGGTAGATACTACTCAATGACTCGTCCTGCGTCTTCAATCTACGTACAATCGTACAATCTGCGTACTTGAAACACACAAAATACAAGTTTGACTGGACTCCAAACTCAGGATAAACTCGAATACGAGAGGGTTTTGTCAATGCTAGCATCGAATTAATAATTACTCAAGTGGACGAAAGTTAGAAAAAACTACTTGAATTTTAACTTAGATAATGGACGGTAGTAAAGTAGTGTGAAGACCTTTATTTATTTATTTTCTCGTTTATGTACACACTATTATATACGAAACCTTCAATATCTACTTACCTACAGACATATATACATAAATAAATGAAATATATTACGTGCGAACAACAGTATAATTCAACAATATTGATAATAATTTCCTTTGTTTTTTAACAATTTGTCTTTCTTAGTATTAAATAATGCTTCACCACAGTCCCACCTCTAGGGAATAATTGTAATAATTATAGGCTCGAGTAGCATAAGAACCGCTATGCAAGGCCACTGTTTCTCCTCTTCCTAACAATCCACATTAACTATATCCAATTATCAAAAATCTATGCCATGCTGTGGGTTACTGTTGTATTAGAGCCATATAATATTTCATGTGCGATCTCAACGTTGGAATGTATCTTTCACATTACATGGAGATTTTTCGTATTTACCTCATATTTATAACAATTAGGTTCATATCTCACAAGGAACATAAACATAACATAAACGTCGCTGGGTACTGCAGACAAATTACTAAACGTGTAC
Source organism: Calpodes ethlius (assembly GCA_018251375.1). Taxonomy (NCBI): domain Eukaryota; kingdom Metazoa; phylum Arthropoda; class Insecta; order Lepidoptera; family Hesperiidae; genus Calpodes; species Calpodes ethlius. The sequence goes on from DWPA01006386.1 coordinate 4,065, forward strand.
AGGCCGATTTGGCGCAGTATTGCGGACGTATATTTTAATGAAAAATATTCGATTGCGTAACCGGTGATGTCGCTATTACTTCTCAGTGTGTATGAGCTTCGTACGTTACAATATTGGTTCTCACCGGCACTGGTGTTCCTGGCGGCCCCGCGCCCGAACGAGCTGCGCACCGCCTTCTTCTTCGCGGAGGAAGGTTGCTTGCGAGTCGTTCTGTCAACAACCGGTGACGTCATTACTTAATTAATCTAGTAAGATACTACAACTGATAGAATACAGAAATAATCCAATCCGATGGTACAGTATATAGCGTGAGGGTCCAAGTTTTACATATATAATCATGTAAATATTATTACAGAGTAATTAAAGCAATCTAAATATGACTTACTACCGAAGACTACATTGACAATTATCATCATTACCACTTGTAATAAGGTATTAAAAAATCTTTATTTCACGATATATAAAACTACTGAGTATCAAAGATAAAAACAAATATCCAATAATTTCCTTATCGTTAAAAATATATAAAATAATGATACCTCTTCCTCACTCCCCCTCTATACGTCTTCCTTCCTTTGCCCCTCTGTCTCCCCCTGTAGTTGGCGACGCCTGAGCGCATGCTGGGCCCCGGCTCGCTAGCGGCCAACCAGTCCGACGGTTCGTCCTTATCGGCGGCGCTCGTCATATCCTGTTCGTCCTGGTACTCCATCAAAACACCTGCCAAATAAAACATTAATACAAAATATAAAACCCGTTAAATCAATTAGGAAACGCATAATTATTTTATTATCAGTAATACGTTTTTAATTTCATTGAAACGTATACAAAATTATTTTGTAGCTACCATACGACAGTTAAATGAAAGATTGATGTTGTGGGCTACCGATAGTTATAATATATATTATGCACACGCGAGTTGTTCGTTTTCCAATAATGTACATATAACTTTATAAAAAATGTACATCGAATCATTACGGCGCGTGGGGCATAAAAGTGCAAGAGTTCATTCGTCTCCATGACAACCAAGATGCGCGCACAATTCGGCACTTACAGCGCCACACCTCCGAGTTAACTTTTTTTCCGACGACATTCCCTACGACGCCCGATATACAAATATAACGTGTAGAGTAGATGACGTACCTAGTTTCTCGACAGCGTACGCGGCGGTGATGATGAGCAGCTGCGCGCCGTACTTGTGGTAGTTGGCGCGCGTCACGTGCGGCAACGTCAGCATGTCGCCCTCGGTCTCGGGCAGGCGCGCCGCCATCGCCCGCAGCGCCGCCTGCGGCAGCACCGCCGCCAGCGACGCGCCGCGCGCCGCGCCCATCTCGCTGTTACGTTACATTACACCTTATATTATTCAGGTATATATTCTGGCTTCTACTCGCTCCGTTAATGTAAACTACAGAATTCGGAATGTGGAATTTATGAAAACAGTAGTTTCTAGTAGTAGAAGCCTAGCGGAACTTACAGATTAAATTAGGACAAACATCCTTATAAATAGCTTATCTCCTCTATTTGTAAACCGTTTGAAATAAAATAAATGTAAGCTCCAACCAACTCTATGTATTCAATTAAATAAAAAAATAAATAGTTTTAGCACGATCTGAAATTCTTTTGTTAATTATTATTTCTATAGGTGTCCGTGACTCACCGGCACGCCTCGACGAGGTCAGCGTAGCAGCGATCCTCGATGCGCTTGACGCGAGCCGCCAGCGAGTCGTCCGACACCGCGGGCGCGGCCACCTGGGCCACGCTGGCCTTATTGATGCACTGCATCGGGAACACGATCCGCTTTTTACCAGAAAGGAGTCTGCGAACGATGGAATCGCTAATTACTCAGTTACCATCTAAATCTCGGTGTTAGTTCTCAATTAGGTCACCTTTAAAGAGATGTCAAATAATTTCAAAACAAAATGGTATTATAAAATGTCTGGAACCTCTCACTAGAAGGGGAAGCAAAAAGATATAAAAATGAAGTAACGACAATTCATGCAATGTAATGGCAAGTGCAAAAATGTTATCCCAATGTTGGATAGAATTTGTATACTGACATCGTAGCTTGGACTAGGTATCCGTCCGCAAGTTCTCATCAAGGAGGTCGGACAACTACCGAAGCGGTGTTATTGATCAGATTTATCCTACTACAGTCAACAAAGAAGGTACTGACTCGTCGAGGCTGGGGCCGGGCGCCAGGTATGCGGTAGGAATATCGTTGTGCACGACGATCCGCTCGGCCAACACGCGCTGCACCACCAGGTGGCGCAGCAGTCGCTGCACCTCGCCGTTCGGCCACGACTTGCACCTGGAAACGTCACCAAACCATTCATTTTACATTCCTTGTCAATCATCATACTATCATCGCTGTCCTACATAATACTAAATGATTTTGAAAACTTGTGATTGTGCACATTTAATTGTTACGGCTGCTCATACACACCATTGTTTGTGGCGAGATGTGGTCGAAGTAATTTGGTTATCAAAACATAAACAAAAACTCGACATAAGATTTGCATATGCAAATGCAGATTTTTATTTCATTGTCATCCCAATAGTACGAGAACGTTAAAAAAACAAGAATTTCAGATGAGTAATTTTTTAGATAGCATCATAGTAAACTCGTGTAGACAGACAGAGAATAAAGCGATAGCCGCAGCCGCGTGTAGCTTCCCCACACTCACAGCGCGTGCAGCGGCGAGTCCCGCAGCGCGGCGAGACGCTGCCGCTGCGAGCCGCGCAGCGCGTCCGCCAGCTGCAGCAGCGTGTAGGAGCCGGCGCCGCGGCCGCACGCGCGCACTCCGCGCCCGATCGCCGCGCACTGCTCCGTCACGTCCACCGGCTGCACGCGGCGACCATAACACATATAAAATACTAAATTGATAAATTTAATTAAAATTATATTAAATAAATGATGCCGCAGTTCCATACACTAGCAATCCTCTTTGTCGCGGGTGCCATGGACAAATATAAAGCCAAATGCAAACCAGCAATCCAAGGACAGATGTTTAAACTTAACATTAAAATTTCTGCCTCGCTGGGAATCGAACCCTTTGAATAGCTTTCCAGTATTGTAAAGTGCACTATGCTGGTCATATTTACATTACGAAGAATTCGGATCTAATTAGTTTTTCCTTCACTAGCGTGATAATTAACTACTAATATGAACATGGCTTTGAAAATCTGAGATGTCTGCACGTTTTGAACACAGCCCTCCTTGTATAGGAGTAGACTGCTTTTAAACAAAAGGACTGAATCGAAAAACAAACCTTATATTGTTGCTGACTAAGGCAATTATCGCAAGCATTAGCCTTATCCTTCGCGCACATATCTCTGTCGAATCTGTAACGTAGACAAATTGTTTATAATTAAGTGAATTTGAAGTTGTCGTTAACATGTTGGTATAATTAATGCCTGTAGATAGATGATATCGCTAAGGGCAGAATATTAGTAGCTGGAGTATTCCAATTGATAAATATCAAACTTTTTGTGCTTAGATCCCGGGAACAACATGATTGAATCTAATCTGTTACCAGCCATATGAAAGAGATAAATAGTTCCTAACCAACAGTCCCCAGTATGTCAGAGGACGGTACCCACCTCTCCCCCAGGTAAGCCAGCACGTGCTTGCGGCGGCACTCGCCGACACTCTCGCACAGCTCCTCCATGCGCTGCAAGTTCTCCAGCCGGACCTGCATCGCCGCCTGCGTACTGCCGCGGTCCCCTGTGGGTCACACCATACACTGTTACCGTACACCCAACCTCACCGATGATTATTCAAAAATTGAATACACATATTTCCATATGAAAATTGATAGTCTTTGACGTAATAAATAATGTACCTACTTTCCAATAATTATTTACAACAGCTGGAACTGTCCCACTGTTCACACCTTGTCAACATCCAGTCAACACAACCATAATCAAGTGGAAACTGCAAAATGCGTCAGGTCACGAGATATTAAAGTATGTACATAGGATCATAAGAATCTCCCCAAAAAAAAATTGAGGGACCTTCGCCAAAATTCGAAGCAAATGTAAAAAAATCGTTTTGTTAAATCAGGCAAGTTCATGTCGGGGGCACGCGCAATGTCGGATTTCATGAGTGAGTTGGTCAATGATTACTCGCAAACCCTAAGTACTACCCACTTTCGTGATATTTCCATATGTCTTACACCAACCTTTTAGCTGATAGAGAGGGGGGGGGGGGGGGGGGGCGTTTGACTCTAACCAAAAACTATTACTTTATAGTAACATATTTATAAGGTGAATGCCTTCCATTTACGCAACATCCAATTGGAGCAATACGCCACGCTACCCGCATTATTTTTTTTAATATAAATTAATATGGAATCAAATATTGTGCGCATCATTTATACTGACACTAGATCCGATCAAATTTGGTCACGCCTGAGCATGACGCATTCATAATTTGGTGACCTCCGCAACTTTAAAACTTAATATTATTAGGGGGCCTAAACAAGAAGTCTCACTCTGTATGAGATGCCGGTGGCGCATGACGTCGCGTCGACTGTAGTAGAGCAGGCAGGCGGCGCGCTCGCCGTCGCGGCCCGCACGCCCCGTCTCCTGGTAGTAGCCCTCCAGGCTGCTGGGCATGCTGTGGTGCACCACGAACCGCACGTCCGCCTTGTCCACGCCCATGCCGAACGCGATCGTTGCGCAGATCTGACATCACACGTCAGTTAAATTCCAATTCAAAATCGTTAGTACACGTGGTATCATTCTTGTTGAAGTTGGGGTTTTAAAAAACGATCAAAGGTTTAAATTGCATTTATTTTTTTCTAAACATGTACAATGTATAGCGAAAAGTAGCTATAAATTGAACGTGCACAGATCAACTTAACTAGTGTAACAAATTAAACATTACAGTTTATGAAAGTAATTTATTGTTTTTATTGCTATGTATAATGAATGTGCCGTGACAGACACTTTTGCAATTGTATCGGGCTGCAATATCCAGCTGTTTAGATGACTTATTGTCGGAATCAACTCACTAGTGAAGGAACCGAACTATTGCAGATAACTGGCCGCAGTGCAAGTAAACTGTTTGTGGGAGGGAATAAGTGCCCATTCCCATCTCTCCGGTAGTTTGCGGCGTAATACATTTGACACGACATATCCTGCACTTAGTCACAAAACAAGCTACATGCATTTGAAATCGCTGGGCGCTATGACGTCCATTATAATGTCAACTATAGAGCAAACAGTTTTTCGCTGCAATATTCCATGAATCGTGAGATTTGGCAGTAACTGCGATACATGAAGGTCTTACCACGCGGTACCGGTCGGCGATCCAGCCCGCCTGCACCTCCTCGCGCTTCTTGTCCGCCAGCCCCGCGTGGTATGCGGCGGCCGCCACGCCCCCCTTGCGCAGGTCCCCGCATACCGTGTCGCAGTCGTTGCGCGATAGACAGTACACGATGCCCGACTGGCTGCGTGCGACACACAAGTTAATAGTACAATATAACCGCAGACGAATAATTATGTGCTTTTTTTTTAATTTATGAATATGAAACAGATATTAATAAAAGAGATAGAGATAGAAAATAAAAGAGGATTACCCGATTATTATTAGTATTATTAATGATGACTCACCCGGCGAACTTCGTCCGGATCAATCTTAGCACGTCCTGATTGACGGCCGAAGGCTTCTTCTCCAGGACTTGATAAGAGAGGTTCGGTCGGTTGAAGCTGCAGAGGAACCACTTGCAATCCTTGTCCTTCACCTGCCGCGGTACATAATAAATCTTTATACCGTGACTTCTGTTGTAGACAGTCGGTCAAAACCCTGTCTGCGCATGTTAATAAGCCCAAAACCCTCGGCCATTAGTATTGTAAGCGAGGAGAGGTTCACCTTGAGTTGGTGCAGGATGTCCAAGCGCACCCGCGGCGTCGCGGTGGCGGTGAGCGCCATGATGGGCACTCTCGGGAACCGCTCGCGTAGTAAGCTCAGCCGCTTGTAGTCCGGCCGGAAGTCGTGGCCCCACTGCGACACGCAATGAGCTTCATCTATCACGAATCTGAATCATACACAAAATATACCCCACATAACTTGGAATTTCATTCTCTTTATGTACGAATTCAAGTTCGATACGTAATCATTATCGCGCACCTGTAGGTTAACAGGATACGTACTGTTTTGTACATACAAAACTTATGTAGGTATTATTAGTACCGAGTAACTTGTGTATCGCCTACATGCAATTGCAAGCAGGCAGGAGACAGCCTGCAAACAATAAAGAGAATATTCCCATCGTATAGTTTTCTCCGCCTGTCCCGTGTACCTGTCGAGCTTCCCGGCGGCGTACAGCGAATCGAGCATGTTCTGCAGCTTGTTGGAGCCGCGCAGCTTCTCCGGGGTGATGTAGAGCAGCTTGAGCGCCGGCTCGCCCGCCGCCAGCCGATCGTATACGTCGTTGCTGTCGACCAGCGACAGCTCGCCCGACAGGTGCGCCGCCGGGATCTGCACCCAACGGGTACCATTTAAATTCAATTACGACCACCGATTTTTTTTCGAAATACACATTTATGTATGGATAAATAAAAAAATCATTTTGATATCAAGTTATCTCGACTCGGAAGACACAAAAATCCAAAGCTCGGCTAATCCAAAGCTCGGCTAAGGGCTTGTAGACGCTGATTGGGTGATAGATGATTTTAAATTTTTCTTCTGTAATGTTTAGCCAACAGGTTAGTTCATTCATTGAAACTTGATTTATATCGGCACAGATGTGGAAGGGGTATAATAGGGTGAAATATTTGTCATGCGAGTGACCGACTTCTTAGTAAACGTTTAAGCTACGATAAAATACATTTTGACGGCCCCGTAGCCTAGTTGGTAGTGACCCTGCCAGCGAAGCGATGGGTCCGATTCCCGGCCGGAGTAGATATTTATGTGACAGATAAATATTTGTTCTCGGGTCATAGGTGTTATTTGTGATGTCCA
>DWPA01006387.1:0-11028 GCA_018251375.1 Calpodes ethlius
AATATCACGCGTTACTTTGCGGAAATCCATTGCTATTTTTAATCGAGGATTGTTGCAAAGTAGACTAATAATAACTTAATAATTCTAATTCAGCTTGCAAGACCACAACAAACGTACAATTAACAAATATTACAAGTTAGTCACAGTTAGTTGGCTAAAGTGGTAATGGGCAGGCCACATCGTTCGAAAGACTGACAATGGGGTCGAAAAGTCCTTGAATGACCGCGCCTCGGCAAAAGAAGTACAGGTCCCCCCCGACTAGGTCGACTGACGACCTAAAGAAGATGGCGGGAAACCGCAAGATTCAGACCCAGGACCGGTCGCAGTGGCGTCAATTAGGGGAGGTTTATGTCCAGCAGTGGAGTTTAAAAGGTTGTTAGATAGATAGACAAGTTAAATACAAATTGAAAAAACATATATTGAAAATAAAACATTTAAAAGACCCATCCGTAACCAAGTTTTATCTATAACAACTCAAAAATACGAACTATTCACTACAGTTCCCAACGATAGTTTGTTCAACTGAACAGCTGGACCATCGATCACAGAACGAATGGAACACGCTTTAGCACTCTCTTATTCCTTGTTCGAGAACTTTCTTAAGATATTGAAGATATTTTATAGAAATATCTGTATTGTGTAATCCTTTCAGTTTAAAACCTTGCAAAATGACCTTTATTTCTCTGGACGGGACAAGAATTGCATAGTATTTAATGTGTGTATTATAAAATAAAATTTAAATTTAAAATTATTTATCTTATCTTGAGTTGCAAAGCGACCATATGGGGGGAACGAAATTATAATTTCTAGTCAAAGACGAAAAAAAAGAAATATAAATTAAAAAGCTAGTCTCTATGTTCGATTTATTTTTTTTAATATGCAATCTTTTATTAAATTGTTACCATGACCGGTATTCATACAGTATGCGACGATATGATATTTGTGAAAAAATACATACTAAACAGAATAAGCATCATAAATACTTGTATTATACGCATTAACTCAAAAAATATAGCAGCAAACAAGAACACTATTCAAATGGGGATAGTAGTTACACGTGTGTATAAACACACTATCCTCCCTCCCCCATCCTGTACAAATAATCCTGATATTGCTCATTAATGGATCAGAAGCTAGAAACACCCTTGCCCCCTCTTTCAGAGACTTAACAATAAGACACTTACATTCTTTCCATCCGTACCCGGTATTCCAGCTAACCCGACCAAACCGGTTTCACCCGGTTCACCTGTAGACAATATACAACCTTGAAGTCCATACAGTAAGGCATTAAAACTCAAAACTGTATGGAAATATTTTTTTTATTAACAAAGGTGTTTTGCAGACAGTGACTACCCACAGACTACCCACACTTAATATTTTAACACCTGCAGAATTTATCAGTTTTAAAATTTCAAATTTTTGAAAATATGCTCTAAGAGTTATATTCCAAATATAAATACAGTTAAAAAACACTTAAAACACGCCCTTATTGACGCCTCCCTCCATGAGACCTTGACTCCGTTATCAGACCTTGGATGTCAACTAAGACCAGAGTACCTCTAAAGACAAAATCAAACAAGCCTAAACTCGATCGAGTACCGTCCTTTTACTTCAGAGTTCCTATCAACTTACATCTTCATCGCCTCAGCTTTGTAATACCACTATATTGCATTATTATCCGATTTAGGTACATATGTATACAAAATCTGCTTAATCAAACACTGGTACATATTATATCTAGATATCAATAATTTATTTTGATAATTGTAGGTACAAATACAGTAAGGACCGATAACCGTTGTGGAAGAAAGGTCCTGGAATGGCGTCCATGTCGGAAAAAGGAGTGTAGGTCACCTCGCAATCAGGTAGACTGACCTGAAGAAGACAGCGGGTATTCGCTGGATTCAGAAGGCTCAGGACCAGTCTGAGTGGCGCAAATTAAGGGAGGCCTATGTCCAGCAGTGGACTTTTGAAGGCTGATAAATAGATAGATAGATAGATAGAGGAACAAATATCGTTAATCAATCTAAATTAATCTTTATCATTTTATTGAAAACCATTTTCCATCCTAAAATCGTACTCGGGTACATTCGCTTCGCAGGGGCGGTCAATACCAACTGAGCAAAAAATAAATATTTATCAGATAATATTAATATATGACTGTTAATAGAATGTCGGTACCTTTCTGCCCCGGCTCCCCCTGATTTCCCTTGGGACCCCTCCGGCCGGGCTCCCCCGGCGGCCCGGACTGTGCAGTCACCTACAAAGCCACTAGTTAAAATATCTCCTTATGTCTCTGTAACATCTGCGGTCGTGCCTAAATATGTCTTAATTAATGCGTAAAAAAATACAAATTTTACTTCTCGTTAATATGTCTGTGTGCGCATTAATTAGCGCGTTAAGCATATACTAATACTAATACATAATACTTTAAACTGTTAGCCACATCTGCGTAAGAACATTGTTAGCGCGTTAAATAACGCTTGGTACACAGATGTGACAGGGAGAGTACAAATATTTTTTTTATCATTCCAATGTAGGGTTGGCAAAAACAGTAAAGGTTATTTATTATATCAACGATAATTAATATGTTGATTTATTTCAATAGTTAACAAAAGACGCGATAAACCAGCTGATGGTAAATGACTATTTCCGTCAATCAGCTATTCCTTATTAGAAAAGAAAAAAAAATTCAATGTCTAGTTGCATTGGCACTTCGATAAAGTTTTTAATTGAATCTGATAGCACGCAGTAAATAAATAAAATTTCAAAAACTATAATATGGCCTTTGTATCGATAATAAATCCTACCTACATAAAGTTATATTTAAAAAACGAATGAATTTAATAGTTTAAATAGTCGCATTGCTGTTACATTTTATAAACAGAAAATAAATACTAACATTACCCAGCCACCCTGGAGGACCCATATCTCCCTTCTCTCCTTTAAGGCCTGGCGGGCCAAGTGGTCCTGGCAACCCTTGAGCACCTCTCATACCCTAAAAAATATTTCAACTCTTTAAAATTGACATTAAACGACTTAAAGATAACATTAGAAACGATAATTATAATAAACGCATATAAATAAAATAAAAAAATAATATTTTTTTGATAAATTTTGCATACTGAATCAAAAAAAATATCAATTAAAAAACTGACGCATCAAAAATATGAATAAATTATATTCAATTAAAATTCCTCATGTTCAAAATACATACCGTCAATCCCGGATACCCTTGTTCTCCCTTTTCTCCTCTTGGACCTTCAGGGCCCTAGAATATATAATTCATATATAAAATAAATAAATAAATGCCCACTTTTATGGTGGTACAGTTGTTGCACAAATGGACGTAGTTATGCAAAATGAATCCAACCCACAAAAAATGTTTTTTTTTTTAGTTGTACCACAATTGGCACCTCCATATCACCTTTGGTATATGCAAAAAAATATTCAAGCTGCATGGTACGTTTTTCCTGATTAAATATTTAAAAACAAGCTATAGTCTCGTTATTTTAATGGAACAATTTTACTAACAGGAAAAGGAAAAGTTGAAGAAAAGTTAAAAGCTAGTTTTTGTGGTTGGATCTATTTGGCATAAGAAGTCCAAATATTCTCTGACCTTTTTTTTACTGTTGCTGTTAGCCCTGGTGGCAATTACAGCTTCACGCGAAGAGACTCAGTAGAGACTCAGTCGAGAGAAGAAAGAAAATACAAAAAAAGAAGAGTATTTTTGCGACGAAAGACTATTGGACTATGCATAGTGCAATAAGATTTGATAACTGTACTGTTCATCATTGAGGAGTTCCCTCGTCTCGAGCAACTCCAAGTAGAGTATCAGGTCATACTTGTCATAAAGATGCATTGTTATTGGAACCAAAGCAATATGTGAAATTTCAAGGTCATAGCATACGAGAAAGTAGTTCGTATTGAACTTAAAAGATTTGTCCCAAAAAAATATGATAATTAAAAAATATGGCAAGTCAAATAAAAGCTTTTAATATTGAAGAAATACTTACCGGTGGACAAGTTCCATTACAAGCCGTTATTAAGGGGTAAACGGTGGGCGGGGGTTGGGGTGATATCAACTGCAATAGAAATACAGCAATACAGAAATACCAGTGATTATACGAGTGCTTATAGTTCAGGGGCTAATATTGATCTTAACCCTCGTATTCATAAACAATACTATGAGATCTCACAGTAGGATTATTATATTCCATCTCAATTTTATCTTTAACATTGTACAAGAAACTAGAGTGAAATAGATAGGAATAAAAACAATCGATTCTTTCTTCTTCACTGTGGGACCTCTGTGTTATTTGTGAACACGAGGAAAAGTGATCGACCGAGTTAAGTAGTAGTCGACGTTTGGTAGTTGGATAGGTAACCGCACGTGGAAATATTTCTTACGCATCCGTACTTTGGAAGGCACGTAAAGCCGTCAATCCCCATTGTTAGCATTAGATAGAAGTCGTTAAGCCATGTCGAAGGTCTTCGGCGTAAAAACTTGCAACACTCTATTTTACCACTAACTTTTCCACTAATCGGCATTAGAGTATCGCGGTAGAGTATGTGCTAGGCTATCTCAATTCATTTTTGCATATTGTAAAAAAAATAAAAAATGCTATTTTGCATATCTTTATAAAAATGTATTTTGTCACCAATACTAAAAGGAAACAAAAACAATTGAATGACAAGAATTCGTCAAAACGAAGGAATTGAGCCCATAAGAACAGGTTTGTTATCCAATAAGAGAGACCTGTCACTATAACCACATTTGAGTTTCAGTAGGGCTCAAGATCAGGTGGAGCCCCTCACAGCTCACCCACATTATTATTATTACTTCTACAAATTATTCTTCGTAACATATTACATATTAAGCTTAATTTCGAACGACAAAATGGAAGTTTATTTAAATAAACGCCTGTCAAATGTTAATAGCAATTATTTTTGAAATAGGTGCTATTTGTAAAAATAAGGCACAGTTTTCAAAAGCTATAAGAGGAAAGGTTACTAGATAAATGTAAATAATTTGTACCAAGAGTTACTTCAAAAACTATTACCATAATAAAATAACCACCCAAAAGTACCGTAAAACATCATTTAGAGTTATTTTAGTCATAGCCAGTAATAACGCAATGAATTTAGCCGAAAATTGAACCAAAACCTAAATCACGCTATTAAATTTTTTTACCCCGTCGGTATATATACAATCACCCCCCATTCAGTGTTGGGGGGTCCGCCGCCTCGGTGGGAGCCAGTGACGTCACGCTGGTTAGTGTGGCGGCGTAGTGACGCTCATTCAGATGTACAGCGCATGCGCTGTAGATAAAAGGTGAACCCTAAGACTTTGTTAAGAGTATTTAAGAGTTTAGTTTCTGATTCACATCCGAGGCAACTTTGACTCCCTTTTACTGTTTATTATTATTAAAATTTACTATAAATAGGTACATAATCCGTACATCTGCACATAAATAAAATTGAGGTGTCTATTTGTAATATTGAAATTACCGCTTTTGACTACATGCGTATAAATATACGTACACCAAAATAACATCTTTTATAATTTTTGTCTGTCTGTCTGTTTGTTCTGACTTTTATTGGCAGGTAGCTGATGTAATACGCAGTTACTTTAGGCCACTAAAACAAAATGAAATAAAAACACTTTTAGTTCAATTCAACGCGGACGAATTCGCAGGAACAGCTAATTTTAGATTACAGAGCTTTCATGAATCAATAGTGTCACCGGGCGAATCGCCTATAATTTCAATGTTCGAAGCAATATGTCTGCCATCGAACTAATGTAAGGCCTTTGACTTTTAATATGATTTTCACACTTTGGGATCGATACTAGAAGTTAATGTCTCTATCTTATCTATCTATATATATATAAATGAATGTTTGTCTGTATTTCCTTTATACAATCGTACGCCATGCATTTGATCATGTGATGATCTTTAGCAAAGTTGTTGTGTATGAGCCCACCAAAGTTTCTAAGTTGGTACCATCATTCTTTGATAGGTGGCGCCACTGTCATTTCAATGAATTACACATATTGCCATGACAGTTCGTGTTGGCGTAGCAATGCGCTCAGGGTACTGCTAGTATATTATATAAATTATATTCTTATACGAATTGTTTTAAAGATATTATTAATAATACGATGTGTTGAATGTAATCGTGGAGGTACCCGAAATTTGGACTAGGAACAGATCAATTTATTTTTGGGGCAAATATTGTTTCGTCTAGGGAGGGGGCGAACTCATATTAATTAAAAACTTTATGGACAACTGTACGTGCCACTATGCACGTAGGCATACGTAATCCAAAGGGGAGAAGCTTGGTAGCTTAGTAGGGACTGGGTGGTCCCAGTCCCCCTCCCTGGGTGAGCCCATGAATGTAACAGTTTATAAATACGCATGACAGTAATTACTATCAAGTTTATTATTTCTCGGTACCTGATTTTAAATGTTTTGAAGTATAATTTTCTTATATAATTTTCTATTCGGATAACAATCTATTTTAAACCAACTTTTGCACATATTTTGCTAGAAATATTAAAAAAAATACATATACAGATAATTAACACGTCACGATCCTTTTTTTACAGTATTTTTTTCTATTGACGTTCGGTCTCTGCTTCCTTGTAAATGGCCAGTTTACATTAGTGAAGTGTTAACATTCTACCAATACGATGATTCAGAGATTATACGTACTCTGTTATTGCTGAAAGATTACGCAAATTAGAAGGGTAATTAAGGGAAGATCAGAATGGATTATAGATATTTAACTGAACATATAACGACCCTGACATTAGTTGCTATTGACCCTACTAGTGAGGGGCCTCGTTGTAAATTTTTGTCCGGGACAAATATTTGTATGACAAATTAATTTTTTTTTTTTTGATCGTGTTGTGGCATCTTATGCTATACTGCCATATCATTTTGATTACAATGCCTGAATTCTGATTGGAAGAGAATGTATTTAACATGAAGTCTGCAATCGTTTCTGTACGTGTATGATACAAAAGTTTGGAATGAATGTTTGATCTCTGGTCATGTGTGTTACTGATGTGTTGTTTGTGTCCATGTCATCCGCGACACAGGAAATACTAGTTCGGGGTATTATTTGTGTAGTTACTCATATTTCTCTATTTTTCTATTCATTTATAATAACACTTACCGGAGGTGATATAGTAGCAATCAGTGGTTCTGAAATCTCCTGAAAGAAATAAACATAATAAGAATCACATGTCAGACATTCAAATGAAAGAAAACAATAACATTTATGTCATAAAGTCATGAATGCATTACCTTTGCAAACATCATTCACAAATAAATAAATAAATGATGAAATGAAAATAATTAATTTTGTTAAATTATCGACAAATTACTGTTTTTAAGTGCGTGCTTCTTTTTCCGTGTTCCAGCTAGGTTGGTCACAATATTAATAATAATCATAGTTAAAACACATTTTTATTGTTGCAAACCTCTGGCATTTCTATCAGATATCATTTTAGACCAGAAAATGCAAAAATAAATCAAACGAGCCTAAGCTAGAGCGGCTTGCATTCTTTTGTTCCAGAGTTCCTATGGTCGTCCTGCGTCTTCATCATCAGACCAGCCCTTGACACCACTATATTACGTTGTAATTGATATATGTTATTGTCCCGTAGCCTAGTTGGTAGTGACCCTGCCTGCGAAGCGAAGGTCTTGGGTTCGATTCCCGGCCGGGGCAGATATTTATGTGACAGATAAATATTTGTTCTCGGGTAATGGGTGTTAGTGACGTGTTATTTGTGTTGTCCATGCCACCTGCGACACAGTGAATCCTACTGCGGGGGTATGAGTGTGTTAGCGTTTATATGTTTATATTCATGATCTCTGACGATTAAGTCAGTTTCATTAAGGTCTATAGCTAAAACTATGCGTTTCACTGCGTCAAATATTCGAAACAATAGGTGTTTAACAATGGCTTTAAAGTGTACACATTATGCTAGCTGACCTGCAGCGCTGAATCACAGCATTTTAATAATTCTGATAGTATAATGCCTTACTTTCCTGTATACCCGGGTATACAGGTATACCCGGGGGGTAACCTCAGGTAAACCACATCTAAATTTTGTGTATAACTTTAGTAGACTTATCGAATTGTATAACTATCACTTCGTTTTGATGTCTATTCTAATTTTGCTGATATCTAATTGCCATTTTCAATTGTGTATCTATGTATAATCTCGGTATAAGTGATTAGTTAAAATAATAAACGCTGTGACTTTTAAACAGCTTGGCTACTACCTTGAGGATAATGAATAGATGAAATATTAAGAATTATCGTTAATGATTGTCAACAACAGCAGCAATTAAAATCTTTCTATGTTTCAAGTAAAAAGCGATAATTTACACATTCACAAAATTTCACTTAAATCAGTTAGATGATTTCGTGTATGCGTGATTGTGTACATGAACATACTGACATGGGATATTAGATTTTAAATAGAAATTAAAAATGTATACCAATTGCAGACATAAATTCGCATAGTTCGCTTTATACAAACAAACACTGTAACAAATAATTGATAAAAAATAAATTTACATGTAAAATAGTATATTAAACCTATTTATCACTATTTTTTTTTATTCGATCAATAACTACATTAAAAAGCATTTAAATTCTTATATATGCTTTCTTATTTTCACTCATGACTTAAGTTTAAGTGAGACTCTAAAAGATTGACTTAAAAACAGTCAATACAAGACCCACAAAGTAATGTGAGAAAACATTAATTTCCTAGGTTTATTTAGCTGTAAAACAACCTCGATATGTTTTTAAGAAACTACATAAAATATGAATTCATGCCAGAATTAAAAATACCATGTTCACACGATCTAAAACGCGATAAAGATGTGTTGCTCTAAAAAAGGTTTAAAAATTTTTAGCATACTGCAGGGAGAATACTGCGGTTTTGTTTAATCTTAATAATAGAACTGCAGTAAACGAAATTACTGCAGACTGCGTCAATCATAATACTTGAGAATACATAATTGTTTATATTCATTTGTTTCACCGTTTAACTTCATGTGTATACAAAAAAATAACTGTTTAAAAATCAATAAATTTACAGTTTCAAAAACTTATAATAGGCTTTTAGTCTCTCCTTTTATTTCCACTTTGAATCCTCCGACTTCATCATCAGATTCTGCATATCACCAATAACAGAGGTTCTTCTCAGACAAATCAGACTAGCTCAAACTCGACTCGACTCTCTCTGTCTGTTTATATGTATGTATGTAGGTATATAAGGGCGAAATTTTGTAATCGATATTTGGACCATTTCTTCATAATCAATTAAACTGAAATTTTACATACTAACTGATTTCCGATGACAATACAATAATTTGGAATCATCGACCTGATCTGATGTTGCTAGAATGTGGCCATAGGAACCCCAACGAGTTTAAGCTCATTTGATTAATATTAACAAGTTTTCATGTTATATAGTAACCAGTAAATAAAACTGTTTTTTTATATTAAAAATATAAACTTATTTATTTTAGAGTTCCTACGGCCTTGCGTCTCCATCGTCAAACCAGCTCTGTTACACCTTTATAATTATATTCATCGGATTTACATACGTATACAGAACTTCAGCTGAAACGGACACTGGGAAGTAGGTCAAATTTAACTTACAAGATTTGATTACACACGCACCGGACTGATGTGTAAATACAAAATGTAATTATAATTTATTATAACAGAAAACATTATCTTGTTATGAAAAACATTTTCTACCATAATAATCTAATACTACCATATTACTAATTAAAAATCTTTTCTTGTTAATACATATAAAACATTTTTTTTACTTACAAGTATGTTCTTTTAGAAGTAATGTTACTAATCACGTTACATACGAAATAAGAAACGGGATTTTTGTAATATATCTACTTACCAACTTTATTTTTTTACTTAGATATTGTTAGCACTTAATAGAATATGAATATTTTTATGTTATTTTCACGCATCTAGATAAAAAGTTTTTGATTTACAACGTAAGTGGTATTAATAAAGTGTTGATAATATATCTGTTCCATAAGCCTGAAATGGCTATACTTTTTAGTAACACAAACGACGAACTCATAGTATAAATCAAATTACATCCCTACTCAGTCAATAAATCGCGCAATCGTCGCAAGGTTGAGGTAGGCGGGAATGGGATACAAATTCGCAATACACAATTAGATAGGCCTTAATAGAGACCGTCTGTTGTTACATGTATTAGACCTAGGTCCTGTAGGCCTCTAATGCGTCGAGGCCTAAAAGTTCTAACACTTAAGCCTATAACCCTCGTCAATTGAGAACTCTGTACCCTGTAGACAGCTAATAAATCACCCCGACATTAACATAAACAAGTGACAATCGTAGAAATAGGTCAGGTTACACGAAACACGTAACTTTTATACGGTTCAGTTATACCGTAACTGTACCTACCCATTTCTGGTTTGAACTAGTTTCGTGTTTCGGTCTGAAGGACTATTTAAGTAGATGGTGTTATAGGTTACACGTTGAATTTCAGTTACTAGAATCACACGAATAAAATTAATTTATGTGCCAGAAGTACTCTGTTGTGACCAAGTTCCATTATACTCGCATTTGTAGTATATGATGTACATAGTTAGTACGAATTTTTAACTGTATTTGGGCGCCTTAGAAGTTGCTCTGTTGTTTTATATAAAAACTAGCTAAACCCTGCGCGCGTTGCTACGCCAAGAACTAAAATAAGGTAATCACAGTGGCGCCATATGTTAAAAATTGTTCGGACCAACTCAGAAACCTTCGTGGGCTCATACACAACAACTATGCTAAATATCATCACATGATCAAATGCATAGTTTACGATTCTATAAAGGACATACAGACAAACATTTATTTTTATATATAAAAGAAGAAACGACCATTGTACTGTTAGGGATATTTATAAAGTATATATTATTAAAATTATGTAATTATTTGTTTATTTTATTCTAA
>DWPA01006388.1:0-11026 GCA_018251375.1 Calpodes ethlius
TAGAAGGGAGAAAAGTATTATTTTAAACCGAAAGTGTTTTTCTACTATGGGGACATGAAATACTCGAACATGAAAAATAGGAAAACTCAACACTCCTTAAAAGAAAATGATAAAATTTTAACTTAGAATAAATAGTGAACAAATGTTACTTAAGTAACATTCTAATTTGAGTTTACAATTATGATTCTAGGTCCTTTTTTAATAAAATCCACAGCATTTTTCTAAATCTATATTCATCGAATTTTATAAAAACTTAATTTAAATTTTACATACTACACTAAGTAAGTAATAGTCATCAAATTAAAAAGATAATGTGTATATTTTTATTTTCCCCAATTTTGTTTTTAATTTGATACGCACGTATAATATACGTATATATACTTTATCATAAAGCCTGTCTGTATCTAGTTCACACAAGTGTGTGATTGATATCTTTGGTAATTGGAACATATATTATTTATATCCATATATTAAATTCAAATCACTTTTTGTCCTTATGGACTAAAACGCATATGTACCTAACCTAACACACGAAGCTTATATAATGCCTGAAATAAATGAATAGCAATGTTTTGGATGCTTGCCCTTATATGCATAGATTAACCAAAGGAAAGCGAGGACATGTAATTAAAATATTATTTTTTCAATATTTTACTGAATGTTACGGCGTCATTCCTAGTTACACTCATTCAGAATACTTGTAACTAATCTACCTATCATGCGACCCGTATAGCCTTGCTCTACTTTTACTAACGTTTATAACGATAAAAATAGTTACAATAAATATCAGTGGATTAGGTGCAATGGCCGATGAATGAGATAATATTGATATATAAACAATTACATTTATTTTTGTGTATGCTCAATTATTAAATTAATTTGCCTTCTAAAGTTTGAATTCGCGTAAAGAATAATGAGCTTCATTTGTTTTATATCGTTGTCCGTTTTTTATCGATATAATACTCTATAAATTGACCCTGTATATTTTTACGAATTATTTTCAATCTCTTTTGTTTCGTTATCGCTTACAGAACATCACTAAGCAGATTTATGTATTGGGTATGCAGTTGGCATATTCATAACTGATTAAATGATTTGGTCAAGTATGTACTTCTGACCTTTAATTTTTATATACCTTTAATAAATGCTTATTGTCACATTGAATGTTCACAATTTATCACATTGAATATCAAATTGAAAACCTGTCTTTTAGCTGTCTGATAGTTCGGTTAACATCCACTACAGCGCCACATATCGGATTCAAAAATATACCTTGTTATCTCAGTAGAATCAAATTATACAGTGTGCAAAATTCATAAAAATCATTTGAGTAATTTCGCAGCTCATCCCGGACTATCATCGTGAAATTATTGTATGAGTCATTTCGTAAAGAAAAAAGCACATAAATCCGTGTTGAAGTTAGTTGTAAAAGTTATTAATTAGGTTTTGTTTCCTTTTTTGGAGCTGAAGAATAAAAATGTCTCTTTTCAACAAAAAATAGGTATTCAAACTATGATGCATCTTAAGGTCTGTGAAAATGACCAATCCTGTTCACACTTTTATCAGGCTGTCATAACAGAACGTTACTTGTATCATCTAACGCATAAGAGTGAAAGGACTGCTCTCAATAATCCTCGTAAATCCCGAAGACATCTCGGACATCGACGTACAGGGTAATATTATTTTTGGAAATGTTTGCACATCGCGGTCATTGAATCCTTTATAAATTCTCGGAAGAGCTCGAGCTACCTTTGTACTGATCTGACGTCTATAGCGAGAACAGAACAGAGTAACATTAGATATACCTATTACAATATTATTCCTACTATCGTGGCTTATTATTATGATTTGAACCTTGCGCTGTTCAATGGAGAAGTGACAGTGCAATTTGCTTGCGGCTAAACGTAATTATTCCTATCCAAGGTCATTGTTTTTGCTGATTACTCACCATACCTACTGGTCATACAACCTGGCATCTTGTTCTAAGTTTGGAACTTGTATAAATTAAATAAATAAATATTTTTATAGCAACATTTTTATATTAAAGATTAACATAGGTTTAAGTTGATAATAAGTTGTGATTAGTACTAAACGGACGGTGAACTATACCTACGTTCGGTCACGATTACCCTATGCAGCACCAGCTCTTTAGTCGCTCAGGGGCATCGCCCCCACACCACGCTCTGAGTATTTCATGCTACAGCGGGAGCTCTTAAAGCCAGTACGTAAAGCCCCCGGACTATCCTTGGAGCGTTTGATTAGATGCGATGCTTGCGACTGCTTTGCTTAACGGAAGATGATAGATTTCCCCACTCAAAAGAGGGGTCCAAGTTCTCTCGAGTTTACGCCCGGGTAAAATAGAGACATACGGGTCTAGCCGTACATCCCACGCCATAGATCAGACATATTATAGGTATGCGCGCATAGGTAGTTAGGAAGAACCGCTTGTTATTGAAACATAGGGTTTGGACACATTAGATATTAACAGTTCCTTCAAAATTAATAAGACCTTTATTGATATATATCGTATAGCCATAGCGTCGTTTGCTTACCAGTTAAGTTTGCTCTACAAATTCCATTTCAAAATTATATTTGTTAAGGTTTTACTTATCATGTAATTTCAGACTGACGGACTAATCTACAAATCGAGAAATAAATTTATTTTGTTTTATCTTATAATATTACATATCTACTTAAATGTATATTTAATATTATAATTAACATGTGCATTATATGTACCTTTTTCTTCATTTGAATTACGTTTTGACGGCACCAATTAAAACCATAACAGCTTCATACGTCATAATATGATAACGTTGTCAATTTGTTTTTTTATCAAATTGTATAAATCCCATATTAGTGTAAATGCGTTAAAATAATTATTATTCAATGGCGAGAGCAACAAGAATAGCTCTGGATCTGGCGCTGGGTACGTAACGTTACTAAAATATCTCAAAGAAACTGTAGCAAAACAAAATGCCAAATACCGCTATACACTGCTTTCGTACTTGTAGTTATTATTAACTTTATGTGCTTTTGTTTTGCTTTTTGCAGTTTCTCTGAGAGCAATCGGACCAGTCTTCTGTAATATATGGTCGGCGACAAAAGGTCTCCTAATAAACTCACCAGCAAAACCACTAGTGTGTAATCCACTCATAACAAAAGCGGAAGCAGCATTGAATCAAATAGCTGAAATGTTGGTCTCTAAAATAACAAAACTCAGAGACCAGCAACTACCAAAAGAAGTAAAATATCTTGAAAAAGAGTTAGAAAAAGTAAAAAAGAAAATTGACCAGAAAGGAGATTCATAATTTACTAATATAAAACCAATTCTATCATCCATTACTACCATTTTATATAACCATAAAATTACCTTCACATTTTAGCTATTAGCAAATCTTTAAGGCCTGGATGTGCGATAGCATGGCGCTATGCAAAAGTAGAAATGATACCTCCCAATACACAAAGCTTCTTTCACGGACCAGGAGGCAAGAACTTAGAAACTACGGTGGCAAAAGCTGCTGATCAATTTATTGCGGGATTAGAAGGAAGAATACGTGATATAGAGGCCGAAAAAGAAAGACAAATAAAAGCAAAGGAGGCAGCTATAAAAGCCGCGCATGACAGAGCTATAGCTGAAGCTAAGAGAAAAGAGGAGCTTAAGCTTAAAGAAGAAGCTATTAAAAAAGCACTAGAGGCAAAACAGGCAAAAGAAAAAGCAGAAAAGGCTGAAAAGAAAGTGGAAAAGGTTGAAAAGAAAGCTGAAGTAAAAGCGGAAGCCAAAAAGCTGACGCTAAACCTGACAAACCTCCAGAGAAAAAAAAGTAAAAAATAAATGAACTAAAACATTTGAAGCCCAGGAGAGTGGTATAAAACGGAGTAGAGGCTAACAATATTACGTATTCTTACGCAATTTTTATTTTAAATTGCCTTACGTGAATATGCAACAAAATATTTCTTATATAGCATGTAAAGAAATAAAATAACGCAGTAGACTTTAGATACTTTAGACTACCAAGCAGCAAAAAAACTGTTCTTTGAATAGAAGGTACTCGATTAAATAGTATTATATCAGCAATTTTCATGTACTTAAATATATCTAATTTGACTATATTGGGTTGTGTTACTTAATTACAATTCCTAATAAAACATATACAACTATATACAGGTTAGTAATTCATAGATTAGTTTAACCGGTATTAAAGATACGACTATCTAATAGGTAAACATACCTTTTTGTTTTGTAAATACTACGTCAACTAAATAATAAGCATAAAAATGTGTAAAATTTCTGGATAACTATAGGTGGCGCATAAATTTATGTGTGTCAGAATCCCGGGTGTACCTCACGGATTTAAATATATCTTGGGTTCCTTCTAGATAGCGTTAATAGATTTTATGACATTGCATAGATTGATATTCTTTATTAGGTATTCAAATTATTTAGATTGCACATTAACAAGAAAATAAAATTATCATTTGAAGTAGGTTGGACTTTTTAAATACAGGAAATCACTTAATTCCAAAAATCTTAAAGCTTAAATTATAAAAAAATACAAACCTGAGTACCTACTTAAAAATGAATACTTCAAACCTAAAGATGTCAAAACAGAATGTAATATTGTGAGTGTGTGTAACCCTCGGGGCGCCATCTATTCAAAACTTAGGGCTGTCTTTTTATTGTAAGCAACAAAGGTCAATCGGTGCTCTAGCGGCAAAGGTCGGCTGGAATGATATCTTATTTTTACCTGAAACGAACAACACTGGCAACGTAATTATAACTCACAAAAAAAAAGTAGATGTAAAAACTATACAAAATACATTATGATTAATTATTATGACGCATTTCAGTGCGCATGCTACTTCATGAACGACGGCTACAAACAGTCAAATTAATAATAGTTATTTATTCAGAATGGCCAAGCTTTTAACAAATATTGCAACTCGTAAGATATTTCATTTAGTTTTGCAAACACTGTGTACTTTCGAAAACCGTTCATATCTTAATGTTACTTACTGTTCGTGAATGTTTGTGAATGTCCGTTCCTACGATTTTATTATTTCAGGTATGAGATCTTCGTTATGGAATGAAATTACCGACATATATTTGCCAAGCTTGAAAAAGCACAGGACGATTGAAATTCTTAAAGGTAATTTTTCAAAAAGGAGATATAAGCAATGTATTGAAAGTGACTTTCAACTATGAGTACCTACTATGACACAACGACATTTTGCCAGCCAGGAAAGTAGCAATAAACGTGTTTTGAAAAGGTTTTCCAACTTAATTAGTTAGTTATAAGCCATAATCCCAATAAAAAGCTGTCGGGCTACATAATGATCATAGGATACACCAAAGATTTTACCAATGCTTTGCCGATTTTTTACCACTTTGTATGGGCATCCCATGATATAGCGTTCCAGGAAAACCGCGGTGAAAACTGAACTGTAAGGAATCTCCTGAGTTCAGTCGATGTAGATGGAAAATCTGTCAACGCAGTGTGGCATAATTATGGAAACATGATGCAGGAATAAATCCAAATAGTGAAATAGTCTGTAGAATGTAGAGGCACTCCATGTCCCTCCTAAGATAGATGTGCTAACCTTTCGATAACGTTGGTGTGTGTTGATGGACATTGACAAATCGGATTACTCATGTAGATAAAACAGATTATCCGGTGGCATAGACACACACAAATGAAACGAAACGTACAACCACAACCAAAAAACAAAAATGCATCTCTCACGTAAATGTCTGCCTCGACTTTGAATTGGATTCAATAGGGTCACTTCCAACTGTTTCACAGTAGATTAGGTCCAATAAAAGATTCCATTTTATACAACAGCTTGATACATAAACAACACTGAACATGTTTAAAATGGACGAAAGAAGGTTTTTAGTTCTCACGCTCCCAAGCTCCACTTACTTAATGCTAGTTAATACTATGATAATAGTACCACGTTTTGATTATAGAAAAAGCCAGACAGGCCACGCAATCGCAAGTAGCGCATAAAATACGCAGTCTGAAGGGTTATTACACCTTGGAAATGGCTCCACCAAGTTCTAATGAAATGAAGGTATGTGTGAGTGTTTAGATGTTTACACATTTGCATAGCATTGTTACATAACGCATGTGTTTGTAGGAAAGTGTTTTTAAAGTTAAATTTTATCTGTTAATTGTCATTGGATAATTAGGTCTACTTAATTAATTAGATTGGCCGGTGTTGTAACAGTTTACAAATACATCAGTTTCAAATAGTCGTTACATTTTTTCAAAAAGACATATACAAATTAGTTTTTTCTTTTTTTTTATTGTACTTCTTATTCTGTTTTATATATTGTTTTTTTATATTTAATTCGGTAAGATGAAATTTGCGCTATAAAACATATTCTTTATATTGACCCAATTCTAATAGTCGTGACAGCCCTTGGCTTGCTTTCGGAAACCTATGTCTACACTTGAAAACATAATTATGTGGACGAGATTCTTTCAATTAATGTTTTTTTTATATGTGAACCAATTGAAATAAAACAAACACTGAAGGGTAACCCAAGTTTATTAAAATACATTCGTGAAAATCGCATTCAGTTAAGCAGTTTCTGCGATTAGCCGAAGATAGACAAAAATTTTACAAAACATACAGAGTCTCAATCAGATATAGTTTTATTATATACATGAACTAATGGCCTATAAAAATATTACCTAAGTAACAAACTAGCACTCTACATACAAACAGTACTTATCATGAAGGAATAAGATATATTTTCGCAGTAAAAAGTATTCTATGTTACTCTGTATCCTTTCCAACGATCTCCAGACAAAAAATACACCATAACGATGCTCCATTGTGAAAGACGGACAAACAAACAATCCGACATACTTCTGAATCTATAATACATTAAGTGGGTATAGATGTTTAATTATATTGTATGTTAAATAGGTAAGTTCTAAACGTCAAGTGCCCAATTAATATAGTTTTTTATTGAATCAGCCGAAAAACGAGCTGACATGCCAAAACAATGGTTAGTGGTCTCCATTGCCCATGGACATCAGCAACACCAAAGCTATCATCTAATACGATGACGGTCAATAACCAAAAAAAGAAACAATACTGGATCTCAAATTAATTCATAGTTAGTTCATAGACTAGTTGCCAAACAGATAACAGCCAGGAAATAATTTTGTTTTTTTTTTAATTAGTTATCTACATAAAAAAAAAATTTAGAATAGATATTTAAAGTATTTCTTTCTTTCTATCTTCTCTTTTGTTTCTTAGCTGCAACGCAGCAGTGGCATCAGTGTTGGTTATAGTTTTACTGTTGTCCCTGAGCGACGAAAACCACTTCCTATTACGTAATTATCCGCCCTTCGTTGTGTTTTTTAAATAAAAATAAAAAGTTGCCAGAGCCGATTCACTTCTATATTTATTACCTTCTTATAAACTGATCTTAAATCGTGGTCACTCAAGTAGTGGCGCAACTATAATGGACTAAATCGCAAACAAAAGATAAAATTATTGTGTGAAGGTTTGTCTCTAATAAATGCATTCTTTACAGAAGATTCAGGCCGACTTAGCCTTGGTGAAAGAGTTCATAAACTCTGGCTGCTACAAGTATTTGACCGTGAGACAAGCTTGGCTACTTCTCCTCGTGTGCACTGAAGTGGGCTTATGGTTCTTTATGGGAGAGACTATTGGAAAAATGTCTTTTGTGGGCTATAAAGTCTAGCCATATTTTATTATCGATAAAATATATTCGATTGAAAGTGTAAATTTTGATGTTTGTTTTAAATTTGTTATCGCCTGTTTTTATTGTTTACATTTTTATTACACGCATATCATGGTATTGTTTTACCAATAAATTTCAGGTTCGTAACACACTAGAACTTTTTATGGTTCACGATTTGCTGAACGGACTTAATAGAAATACTCGATACTAACAGAAAACTAAGCATTCACTTATAATAAATTAAATAACAAAAAGATAATTACTAAGAATTTCGGCTATGATGATACAGCCTTGTAAGAAGGACACTTACACACCACACCCAGGGTAAAATACACACGGGAGCCATTGCTGCGCATTGCCCAAATGCTGTAATTAGAGCTTATTCTGTTAATCCACCCAAAAAAGCCACCCTTGGGTGGATACTCGGAAACATATATCCATGTCAACTATATTTACTACTTCCGTGTTTTTTTTTATATGTCCAACACTATCTAATTGCGTGGCAAAGAGGGAGGGGACACTTGACTCTTGCTAAAATTAGCACTAAATATTACCCGAACAGATTCCTTAATCGAAAAATAGTCTGCAAACCGATTATACATTTCAAGGACCTATCTAACGACACCCCACATTATGGGGTAGACTAAAGAAAAGTACCTACATTTATAGTATTTGTTTTTTTTTATATTTTTTCTACCACTTTGTCATTCTAATAATAATAACTATGTATACTCATGCAACTTTACAGCTTATTAGTACTAAAGATTTCTCCATTATACTGCAAAAACAAACGAACGGACACAATGAAGCCACATAAATTCAGTATTGACTACGGAAACCTAAAAGGTCAATAGATTAATAGAAATAGAATACAACTTCCTAAATATTTGTTAAAATTTCTTTCAACAAGGGGCCAAAAAAGAAAGAAGCATTCAAAATACCTATATATGTTGACAGAATACTGCTAGTGCTCATTGATAATTTGACCACTAAATTTATTAACTTACATAACAGATGATTTCATAGAATTTACCAGTTGAAATATAATTACTTGATTCAAAGAATAAAAAACATCCTACGTACTTCATCTACCTAGCTACTTACTCTTACTTGCCCCTCCTCGCCAAGTATGAAAATAGCTGAGACGAGAATTCTCTACCGCATTCACTGATAACGCTTTCAGTATAATACACGCTTATTTGCGTAAAGTAACTGGTTATCCGCTTCAATTAATTTGTGACCTATTTATAACTTTATAAAGCTTAATGATAGTGACATTGTTCGTATTGCTGTGGTAACCTGCGTATGTCTGATTTCCTGTCTGTGACAAAGTTTAAAAAACATTTTGACAACTATAATACGTCACGTCAATCGTTGAAAAAATGAAAATGGTAGTGAAGGTGCAATGCGGTGTTTCCGCGGAAACGCGAAGTCAGGAATCATGATTCGAATGCAATTTAAAACTTAAAAAATGATAGCCATTGCGTTTTTGTAGTTATTATTAGTGTTGTGTTATTTATCTGTACCATTGTGGTTTTGTCGTGTTCGTTTTATTCGGGTTTTTAATTAGTAATGTTGCGGCGAGTTAACTTTTACTCAATATGTATCGCTTTCGGTCTGAGTGTTCTTCTTATTCTTGCTGGAAGTCGATATACAGATAACACAAGCTACCGTCCGTCTCCAGAAAGCCGCAGGAATATCAAGAATTTTTTAAAAGTAGAAGATGGTGACGACAATTTATTGCAGCCCATACCAACGAACACGTACGATGGATCGCCAAATATTGAAAAAATATTAGAGAAAACGAGGTCTAAAATTAAGTTTGAGTTATCAAACTATAACTTTAGTTACTCCGGTGTTCATCAGCTAGAGGACTTACTGCTCGAGTCTGGAGGTAAGCCATTGAGAAGTTTGATCATCTCAACATGGCGATCTGGAACGACTTTCCTCGGTGAGGTGCTAAATGCTATGCCAGGTAACTTCTATCATTATGAACCTCTGCTAAAGTATGAGATAATTCAAATCAGAGGCCCTCCACATGGAGATGAAGCTTTAATGACAATGAAAAAGATGATGAAATGTAATTATGAAGGCATGGAAGATTATTTTGAGTATGGTAAAGGGCATTTGCACCAATTTAGTCACAACACAAGACTGTGGGACCACTGTAAATATAAGAAAGACCTGTGTTTTGATGCAGACTTCACTTCAAAGTTTTGTAAACTGTTCCCCTTTCAGAGTATAAAGGTAGTGCGGCTAAGGTTACGTCTCATCCAGGATTTACTACAAGATAAGGAGTGAGTATTTAAAAAGTAATTAACTCTTGTAATGTAAGCTCATATGACATTCAAGTAGAGTTTGATATCAAATGCATAACTATTTATTTATTATTATTTTTTATTTAACCTCTTACAAGATAGACACAGGCCAAACTTAATGCCTAATGGCATTAGCCCGTATAGCACTATAGTAATATACTATTCGACCTGTGGTAGATGTGCAAAAATTTGATGGCAAGTGCTAATACAGCATAATAGTGAATACTATTACTAAATACAATTACAAATAGTATATATTTCATCGGATAATAAGTATGATCTACAACAGAACAGAATTTCATGTCTTATTTTATCCAAAGTTATCTTTATGGGATTAAAAACACATTCCCATAGACATGAACCAGTAAAGTCATGTGGTATAAATAATTGGCCCAGAATTTATAATGGGTTTAGCACCACTCAAAGATATTTATTCTCTAGTAGTAAAAAGTTCTTTAAAGCCATTTTCTGTTAATCCTATGAAGCTCGCTTTTATGTTTTGTTTGGATTAACATAGTGATACCAACATTTCAAACTATTTGACTTCAGTTTAAAGAACAGGAGAAAGAAATTTCAATTAAAAATAATAAATAAAAGTATTAATATTGATCACAAACATGTGCATTCTGATATGATTGTACTACTGTAGGTTACCTTAGGATTCGTAGGATACCGTAGAATTCTATTACTAATTTAAAATGTTTATATTAAGAAATTATTATTAAGATTTTAATATTATTAGAGTATAAGCTGCTAACTCTAACATTCCTTTTGCAAGAGTTTGTAATTTAAAAACAAATATAATAATAATATGATAACATAATTTTAACTGCCTCAAAATAAATAATGATTCTAAAATATATGCTTCATAGATTATTTTAAGTTTTCATTGATATGTGCCAGCTATTAATAATATTTATGCGCTATTGATGGCTTTTCGCCTTTTTTTTTTGTTCTATGTTACTATCAATTATACGGGTTG
>DWPA01006389.1:0-11024 GCA_018251375.1 Calpodes ethlius
AACGTTATGATTAGAAAAAGTGTTAATATTTAAAATTTATTTTGCTAAATATTGCATTAATAATTGTGTAGATACTTAAAATACACATACAATCTTATTATTTTTTGCAAAACATTAAAATTAACATTTAATGACTGCATCGAATCCCTCATCTATCGTTTATAAATCATATATCTATTCTAAAAGATATAAATTGCCAGTAACAATTTATAAGAATCCTTCCCCATCTCACTTCGTCTTGTTACCTCATTTCGCCCCAACTCCCCTTAACTCAGCATTTCCTGCCCGTCTTCAATTGCTCAAGTATATAAAATTCTTGGCTTACATAGCGAGATTCGTTGTCACCTGGTACACTTGTAAACTATTTTATACTAATTAATATCATAATGTAACTTTTAGATTTTATTAATGCTGGCTTCAGCGACTGCTTATTGCATTCTGTTCCTGTATAATCTGGCGTTTCAAAGTGTGAGAGTAAGTATTAAAGTTTAATTATTAAAAACTTCGCGCTTAATTTATTATTTCTCAGCTTATTAAAGCTCCCACTCATGATTATAAGACATATTAAGATTCTCTGTTTTATTGGTGCCATAGACAACGAACATGACAAAAACACCGAGACCGTAAAACTTAAATTCATCAGTAAATTTTGTGCCTCGTTGAGGTTCAAACGCAGATCCTTTTTAATGGCGGTCCGCAATGGTTACCGTACTCGAGAGACGTGTAAACTAGGAGAGACCGCTATTTACCCGTAAAACTACGTTCATCTAACATATTTCTAAAATAGTTTTTATTTGGTTCTTCTTATGTGCGAAAACTTATGTTGTATTGTAATTATACTAACTAAAAATAATATTATATTACTTTTAGGGTTTCCAGGATTCAGTAGGCCTCGCTGGAAGCGTCTTGAAACTGCTTACCTTCTTCTTACCTCTTCTGTTGATGTCTTGGAGCGCGCAGAAGATACTCAACAACGTAAATAATCTAGGATGTCAACTTGGAAACCTTCTTATTGACTGTGAGACAAGTAAGTATTCACATTGTATTTGTAATATACTTTACAGTCAATTTAAATAGCAATAAGTCTTAAATGTAAAAATAAATTAGCCAAAATTAAATATACATTAATATCAAAATTACTAGGTCTCTATGATGCAGTACCAAAGATGTTAATAGTATTTCTTCTTAGTATAGGAATGCTAATAAGTCGAGCGAAAAAGCAACTATAATTATTTAGGCAAACGAAATAATACTTTATTGACTGTTCGTCTATATCTTTGTCTCAGCTTACGTCTCAAAAGACTGAACCACATTTAACAAGGCTAATCATGGAGTTAAAAAGCTTTTAATGTAAAATTTAGGTCAATAAGTGACTATCAGTCAGTTGTGGAAAGTACCTATAAAAATTTAACACTCCTTTAAACACAAATACTTCATTATATCGTTGATACGACCAATATTAGACGATATTCCAATGTACCATAAACATAACGTAACGAAACGACAATGCCTCTAAATCGCATTTTTGAATGCACGATATTCGCCCAAAGTTATTATGTATAACATCATTAAACTGATTCTACTGGAAGAAAACTCGTTGAGGAACAATCTAACACTTTGTGGTTTGAGACACAAAAACAATCACGTTAAATAACAGTGTCACACATTTGAGAAAAACATATTAAAATTATGTTAATGTTTCAGATGACGCTTACTACAAAGCATCTAGAGGACTTCTTCGTTTGGTTTCTGCTCGGTCTATCCAGACGAAGACATTCGGATCGATAGACATCGACATGTCTCTCATCCCCTCGTTTATTATGTTCGTCACCTCCTACACAGTTATCGCCCTCCAGTTTACTAATGTTGTATAATTCATATTGCATTCAATATATTGCACTCAACTTATTGCACTCAACATATTGCATTCAATATATTGTATTCAATATATTGCATAATAAACATTAAATGTTGTAACGTTTCATTTTTGGTTTCAATTTATTATAGGCCTACTATAGGACTGACGACCTGAAGAAGACAGCGGGTATTCGCTGGATTCAGAAGGCTTTGGACCGGTCTGTGTGGCGCAAATTAGGGGAGGCCTATGTCCAGTAGTGGACTTTCTTAAAGGCTAATAGATAGATAGATAGATAGATAGGTCTCTCCTCCTGGCTCAGGACGCCTTGAACATCACGAAGCAACTGTAGTGAAAACTGTTGGTGGTCAGAACAGTTTACGCCGCCCGAAGTCTTCCGATATGGCGATAGCATTATGTGCTCTCCGAAGCAATCAAGCGCTTATAATTTTTTTTCACCAGCGGTCATCCATCCACCTTGTGGTATTGCTTGACTCGGTGAATAACTTAGCATCAACACAAGTCATCTGGCTATGAGAACTTCAATTGAACCCTTATTTGATTTAAGTTATCATTGAACTTCAACACTTAAAAAATACTTAAATGCTAAATGAACTTACTGATAACATAATAAGTTATGAATAATTTGTCTCTATATTATTTATCTTTTAGTATTGGCTTTAATTTTATTCAATAAATTTCCATGGATAAATCATTTCTATGGAAAACCGACAAATTTGTAGACATTATTTTTGGCTACGATGATTTTTAAATCGCCCACTTTTCTAACTTTTCAGAACTTGAAAGCTAAACCTCACAAAAAATCACTATGAAACATATTCATAAAGGTCAAAAGATCTGATCCAAATAGAAACAGACAGATCACAAGATAGTAAGCCATTATCGGCGTAAACTCAAACAGTTAACATTTAAACACCAAAAAATATCAATTGGATTTGTCCTTGTTTATTCCATAAACAGTTCATTACTTGCATTAATTAAAAAGACAACACATAACATATGCCATTACATTATTAAAACCAACCAACATGTACAATAGAAAGCCTTAATCAATGACAAACTTAGTGTTGGTGAGCTGCTTGTTACGGTACCATTACGTCAGGAAATAATTGAGTTAAAATATTATCGAACGTGTAATTTTTAGAATCATGAGCTGTAAGCAAAGGCTCAAGACATTTTATAACCTCATGTTCATGCCAACAAGCATCAAGCCATTAAGATTCATTTTCCTCATTGAAAACATGTTCTCCGTTTATAGACTCCTCGGTAACTTTATATCTATACCGTTTTTCTTCATATGCATCCGAATATTGTTGGAGATCGCTATTTCTGTATCAAGTATTGTTATCCATTATATTTATCTCCTGCCGATTACCCCCGGTAATGACTTAGTTTGTTACTATTCCAATTTTATAAATTCCCTATTTCCTGTATTATTTGCTGGTTTTTATTCCAAAAAAATCAAAAAACTGCTTTCGTTGATTGAAAAAACCAATTCATATTTCTCCAACGACACGGAGTACCATAGAAACATGAATAAACAGAACAAAGTACTAAAAATCTATTTTATGTTTCACATACCCATAGCAGTTTTTACCGGCCTATATGGGTTTTACATTTTAAAACCTAAGATTAACTCTGTAACTCTAAATGCAATCTTTAGTTTTAACTCGAGGGTATGCGATTGGCGTAATGTGTTTGAATACATAGCTCTCTATTTCGTTCTATACGTAATATCACAGCAATTGGAATGTATTACGCGTATTGTGAACCAAAAATCACCTACAATGATTGTTGGTGAACAAAGACACATAACCGATGGGAATTTTAGAAGAATAACGCTAGAAACACGTGATTTTGAAGAACTTTCTGCCGTATTCTTAAATATTGCAGAGTGTTGTAAATTATTCAACCAAATATATGGTCTACAAGTAAGTATATTTATGTAACTTATTGTAGGTTCGTAAAAGCTGATGTTGATAAATTGGGTATCATTTACGAGTAATATTTCGTAACTGCCGGATTGAGAACAACCACTTTTATATTATCTATTACTTTCTTTTAAAATATTGGATTTTGTTTTGTGGGGAAGGTTGTAAATTCATTGAAAAGAAGTTTAATTAAAAAACCAACAAACGAATAAAACTCTTACCGTCCGTGCCGTCCATAGACGCTAGCAATATCAAAGGCATCACCGATGCCTTGCTGGCTAATACAGAAGTCCGAACAAAGAAAATGATTTCAGAGTACGAAGCGTTTTGTCAGAATCTTCAGCAGAAGGATTACAAATAATTGAATAATCATCATAGTGATCATAATAATGTGTTCCTCGTCCAACTCACGATTGCTAGTTATTGTTGTGTTAATTGCTATCGTATGTTCCAGTTAGTTTTCATGCTTGGTTGGGCAACTACTTATTGCATTCTGTTCCTGTACACAACGGCGTTTCTCAGCATTAAAGTAAGTATAGGTTATACTCAATTTAGTATTTATTTAGTTAACAGTAGTCAAGTTATGAACTGGTCACTGGATGGTAATTATCTGTATGATGGTAACTATCATCCAATAACAACAATAACATTAGTTATCACTGACAAAGTTTTGATCGTATTTTCAGCAATTAAAGATGTTTACATTTTCTATTAAAGTTTAGAAAGAAATAGATAGTGGAAGTAAATTGATATAGTACCTCTGATTAGAATTATTTAAATTATAAATAGCCGACCAATAGCTAATGATCCGGGGATAGTAAATAACCAGCAACTCTCATAGATATCAGCTATACCCAAGACATCACCGAGGTACTACCGACCCGAAAAGATAACAAAAAGGAGAGAACATGAATTGTTGTTTGGCGGCTGATTTAAGGAAGAGGGTGGTAGCTAGACAGAGAGGCTAAGATAACAGAATCGGTAATAATATTTATAAAATACTTCAAGCATTGACAATATAATCCTTTTGTAAATCCTTACCACCAGAAAGACCCGCTTCGGTCATCTTTTCGATATTCTGGAATGCCACAAATGTGGTCAGTATTCTAAACCGCTTTTATACTGCTCAGGTTTGGTGAAGACTGTGTATATATATATATTTAGTATGGCTAGAGCTCAATGATAGACGAAGTCCCTTTGCTAACGTTATTTAAATGAAAGAATGCATTTAGTTTATTCAAAATATAATTTAAATCTAATAAAAAAACGGTTATTTGAACAGAGTTTTTGTACGTTGATAATATACAAGATCTTGCTCGTACTATCTTTATGTGCCAAATTATTTAATTGAAAGAATTCCTTACTACAATCTTTTAACTAATATTAATCTATACTTAATGTAAAAAAACATATGAAGAACAGCATATGTATGTTATTTCTTGTTTATGTGAAGAGAGCCCTTTTCAGAACCCTAATGGAATAATGAATTCTTCAATCAGTTACAGTTTCTTTGCAGGGTATCCACGATATAAGCCAACTGTTAGGCAGCATATATAGACTTACGGTGTTCTTTCTACTTCTACTCCTATTATCACAAATTGCGCAGAAGAAACAAAACAACGCTAGAGATCTTCGTCAACAAATTGGAAAACTCCTCATCAGATATGTTGGCAGTAGGTATTTATTTCGAAATCAGATACATTATCACCAATCTTTTTACAAGCCTGTTGAAACTAGTTTAGGAATATTGATAATTTTAAAGCGAAAGATACTCCATCACTTCGCTGTTTCTTTCTTACCTGTTTATGATTATGTGTTACCAATATTTTCAGACGATGCAGAGTACAAACCTACAAAAGATTTCCTGCGCTTGGTGTCAACTCGACCCATTCAAACTCAGACCTTTGGCTCAATAAATATCGACATGAGTCTCATCCCTTCTGTCATTATGTTCATAACTTCTAATACTGTTATAGCGCTGCAGTTTAGTAACATTATGTGAATATAACTTTGTTTATATTTAATTTAATAATAAAACTTGATATAAATAGAAATATTGTTTATATATTAATAACATTGCTGGCATTTAAAAAATATATTTGGAGACCAGTTACTTCAGATTGTTATTTCTCTGCTCAACTCATTTAATAGTTTTATGATATAACGCATAAAATGAAGTTCCCAGTTATCATTTTATAATTTATGGAATTATCACTTTAGCTAAATTGCTTAATTTTATAGATAACTGGTTAATTAGAGCATATATTAATATTTTTTAAAACCTTTCTTCTGACGGCGCCAGAAAAAGACACATCTACTGAGTTCGTTA
This sequence comes from Calpodes ethlius, assembly GCA_018251375.1. Classification (NCBI taxonomy): domain Eukaryota; kingdom Metazoa; phylum Arthropoda; class Insecta; order Lepidoptera; family Hesperiidae; genus Calpodes; species Calpodes ethlius. Next base: position 6,137 of record DWPA01006389.1, read on the forward strand.
AAAATATACGTGAAAAAATATATTGACATAAATAATTTGTTGGCTTGTCAATTGAGGGTTTTACTATATTGATAGATTGAGCGTATTTTCAACGTATCGTTTCTGTACGATCGATTCGATTAATCCAAAACACAGTTTTATCTCGTGTGAAACAAATTAGATTTTTTCCAATATTCTCATTAAAATAATTTAACTTTTATTTCTTTATTCTTTATTATAAGCTGATGGAAAGATTTAAGGTGTAAGGGGTCTAAACCCACACAGAAACATAAGCAAGCACACACGCATTCAGACATACTTAAACTTTACACAACTTTGTCGAATATATCCATATTTCACCACATAAAGTTTCTTATTTTAACTGAAATTGTATTAAACACTACCCTACTCATATAGCCCTCATCTTAATGGACAAGGCTACGAGTTCACATTACTATTCGAGATTTGTTTACTTTTGTTCTTGTAAATTGTGGTAGAGTATTTAAATTTATCTTATAAGCCTTCTTCTCGTACAAGACGCAAGTATCACTGTTATGAGCTTAAACGCGCGGAAGATACGCTTAATCTGCAGTCACCCTAAGGATAGATGTTTGAAGAGGAAAATGGAGCGACGTGAAAATACATAAATTTTCTGATGACACATCGTTGACAACTTAATGGCGTTTGAATAACTAATGGATTAAAGTGTTGTTTCAATAACTTAACGTGTATGAACTATGAATCAACTTCATTACTTTGGAAATAAATTATTATCTATACGCCTACATATTTAATGAGGTTATAGATAAAAAACAAGTACTTGGAGTAGGAATTATAGCATTGTAAAATTTTACCGATATTTTCATTATAGGGAGTACCCCTATAATAGCAACAAATGTCTTATGCATGTGTGTGTTCACACCACCATTTGAACTGTTATCAAATCGACGGCAACGCATATTATAATACATTTAAGTGAGTAGATAAAACTTATTATAAACTTGTTTATTTTGTATTTTTATATTAATCAATAATGTAAGTAGTTACGTTCAAAGGTTAAAATAAACCTACAGTTTACGATTCAGTCAGTCATTAGAAATTAACACAAAAATGTCGTGATGTAAAAACGCCGTTATATTTAATATTATGACCGACTTTTACTTATTTGATAGCCATCCAAATATTTTGGGGCTTCTTTCATTGTTGGTTGTGTATTGTATTTTATGTATTGTTACTCGTATCAAAATTAAAGCAATTTTTTTCATTCAATTTGTACACATTATGAAACTTGATAAATGGGAAGTCATATGACTTTCATTTTGGAGGAAAAAATAATTCGAATTTCTCGAGAAATCAGTAAATATAAAGAGTATAACTCGTAAAAGCCTACTAAGTGACATCAATTGTAAATATAAAGAAATAATGCATGCATTACAAACACTACCAAGCGATTTGGCTCTAACCAGTTTATTAAAGGCCGTTTTCAATAATCTATCCTTAATTTCTAGGTCTGTTAGTATGGAAAATAATAACAACTAATACTGTAATGTATAGAGGCTTTGACAGTTGCTGGGTTACTGACTTGAGGATAAGGGTTAGATAAAATTTTGAGAGTATTATAAAATTGTAAGTCTAAATTTAAATAAATGGATAGATATAGAATCTACTTAAATATATATTTTATCCTCTAAATACAAAACACATGAACTAAGTTATATACATACCTTTTAAAATCGACCTCGAAATTTTTACCTGTTTCTGTCCCAATGTCGGAGAGACCAAAACTATTTGTGAACCAGTCACTACACCTTACGTTTTTTTGATAGACCTGTATGATCGATTTTCGACTGACAAAAGACGAACAGTTTTTGTATTTTCATACACGTTCTTTTGTCACTGCGGTCGAGTTTGAACATGTATATACAAATGCAGGTCCTTCGTTGGCTTTCTCGCTCACAATAATGCCTACGATGTTACTGATGACCATGAACACGATAACCACTTTCAGGTGTCCCATCTGCTCATTTATCGGCTATTCTCATAAACAATCTATTTTTAAATAATGTACCTGTATAAACTAGTGCAGAAGTTTCGACAACTATTGTTCCCATAAAACGCAACAATTAAGTCCCAAATTTCAATTGTAGCAATGATTATTATGAAATATGTTTTATTATCGGTTACTCTTTTTGTGTTAGATTTAGAATGAAGCAATAATTAATTTTTCATAAATAGGTTCATAGAAGCTAAAAAATCCCTTCGAAATTTTGTCTTATCCCCACTTTATGAAATCTTTAATTTTTTTGTCAATAAACATAGCTTATTTTTTCTTTAAGTAGGTACTTTTCTTGAAACAAAAATGCAACTTAATCTTATAACCCAGTAGATAGTTATCCTAGGTTGTACCAGTCCTCTAGCCAACGATTAAGAAATTAAATATCTTTTAATCTCAAACGACAATATTTGGAACTTTTGTTTAGCGTGACGCTTGCTGTATACGATAAGATATGATATGATTAAACGAAGTTGTGGATTTACGATGTAGCCCTGTCGAATCGTATACACTGCACATCGCGATATCGTGTCGTATATACGGCACATCACTATTGCGATATCGTGTTGTGTGTCTGTATTTTTTCCGAAAGGGTTTCAGATTGACGACTGGGGCAGGAATTTATATTTGTTTTCGGGTCAGGACTGTTCCTGATGTTTCTTTTATGTATGTTCATGCGACACAGAAAATTACAGAGCGGGAGTTTGAGCATTTATTTTACCTCTATTACCTAGTTTAGATTAATAACTAGGTAGGTACACTGTACGTCTACGTCACATGACCAAAATTCATTACTCAACGACCCGGTTCGCGGTTAACATGCTACAATACAATTCAAACAAAGCGCAAATTTCAGAGCACAGATTTAGCTAAAAGCCTGCCAGTACTATATCTAGGTAAATGGAGCTGACTAAGCTCGCTTGAACCGCATTCTGCCCTCAACACGTAACGTAGGTATACACTCATATATCTATCTAGTTTTTATACGGTTCATAAATTTTTTTAGCTATATAGGCAACATTATCATCCCGACCAATCTTTCAACAATACAATCTCAATTATTCATGAAGGGCTTGCTGGTGATAAATCAAGCTATAGCTTATCTATCTTCAAAGATCTTCTTTTTCTTCTTTGAGATCCTTCGTCTGAAAGTCAATCAATATACGATATATCACCCTGGTCACACAAATACATCTATAGTACTAATGGCAACATCGAAGCATTGCTAAGAAAAGAAAAAAGCAATATCGAGAATTATTATCTGTTTCTTTAAAAATATAACTAAAAAAATTAAAGTCAGATCAATAGTACGAGACCTGGCAGATTAGAAACGTCGAAATTATTTTGTAGAATTAATATGCATTATTAAAGGAAATAAATATGGAATAATGAAAAAAAAGATTCCAATTTTTTTATTTGTAAATGGATTAATGTCCACTCCTAATGTTGGTAGTGATTATTTAAATAATTGTTATCTAATGATACAACCCAAGGTGATGGATTTAGGTATCCTCCGAAGTATAAAAGCACTCTAAAACTATGAACAGTACTCAAAATTCAACTGGGTCGATCACTTACAATATTGCTGCTTTAAATCAAATACGAACCGTGATATAATAAAGGTTGAACCTTTTATTTTTCCTTTCATCTTGCCCGTATAATTATCACACCACATAAAACCCTTTACCGCGCTTTGTCGCCGCACTCCTTAGTTCCGTTTAACTCCCAGTTTTATAACGATGCAGTTCAATGAACTTAGCCCTGGGAATGTGAATTTTCAAATGTCGAAAATTTTAACAGCGCCATCTACTTTTGTGAAAGTTAATAAAAGGAAATAATAAATAAGCTCTGAGGCACTTATATGTTGTGATGAGATAATAAAGTTGTCTTAATGTTTGGTCTCAGTAATTGTACATAATAACATACATAAAAATATACTCTGAATATAATTAAACCGGGATTAAATCTTTAATCGAACCCTACCCCCGTATTCACGAACAGTACTATGAGGTTTCACAGTGAAACAGAGAGTTAGGATCGCTGTTATACCTCATAGAATTGTATCTGAATATGAGGAATAGAATTGTAAGGGAGACCCTTGTGCATCTTTAGCCAAAGCCAACCTCCTCTGTTCGTGGTGCATCCTGCGCAAATCCTGTGCAAGTCTAATGCCGCGTTAGGCATGCCACGACAGGTCACGATGGTGAAGTGTTTTACCTACATGGCAAGCTATCCTACGTGCGTTCACATGGCGACTATGCAAAGCGTTTTTCGACCAACATTTAAACTCGTGACCTCGTGAAAAAACAAAAACAATTATTTTCAATTCCAAATACAATAGCTGCACGCTATTACGAACCACGCATTTGTAATCCAAACACTCATCCTATTTGTAATCATCGAATGCGGTCACGAACGATCAATTCAATGTGCTCGAATTAATGTTACGAACTGTTTATAGCTGTTTTATATTTTGGAATGTATTCATATAATTCATTCGATTATTTTTAATGATGTCAAAATATATTTTTTTCTCTTATAATGTATATTTCAATAAATAAGTTATTTTATACAATAGACTTGCTTATTTCTTGAATATCTTCATCATAAAATTATTTAACTCCATCGTCCTGATAAATCCCGATAACCGTTCATCAATACACGTGTCTTGATGCATAATAAAAGAGATAAAAGCTGAAATCCGCCACGCTAAACTAAATTCTCAGTATGCCAACTGAAAAAAAAATATCAACAGACTAAAAAGAAAACTGTAAATACTAGGTGAAGGGACGACGATAAAATGAAAATGAGGAGGGAGGCCTCGTTAATGACCGGCCCCATTGCGCTCGAGATTGT